>BQNB010056046.1:0-38829 GCA_026074375.1 Tanacetum coccineum | reverse complement strand
ACCCGGATCAACTCGGTAATGACCGAGTTGACTCGGTTTGGGTTGTGGTTCACCAAACCGCTGGCATCAAACCGCCACGGCAACCAAACCGCCATAGCCACCAAACTGCCATCCCAAACCTCCATCACCAAACCGCCACCACCAACCAAACCGCCACCAAGTTTCGAAATGGGCAGAGTAAGGTTTAGATTGGACCATGAAAAACAGCAAACCGCTGCGTACCTGTATCAAACCGCCATTGTCAAACCGCTACGGTCAAACCGCTGGCTGTCACTTTCAGAAAGTACAAACCGCTGACAGCTTTTGTTTTCTTGCAGGAATTTCACAAACAACCAAAAAAATTGGTACAAGCTTCTGCCAAACCACTATGATGAACAAACAACATAAAACTTGGCTTTGTAACAATCTAAAACTAGAAAAATAAAAGAACCAGATCTGGAAAATGAAAGGACCAAAAAAGACTTAACAAAACTTGAGACAAACTGCTATACTAGCAGATTCAAACAACTAACACAAAAAAATTATTCGTGGTTTTTTTCCTCGAAAAAGCCCACAAAAATAAGCCCAAATAAGCAGAAATAATCTGATGTAAAGCACGAACACAACACACGAATACATTACACAAAAATGACAGATTCGAGACCCCGACCATAATAATCAAACCGACCCAAGAACAAAACCTTGAGCTCTGATACCACTTGTTACGTGATTCAAAACACCTTATCAGGGGGTCTTGGTTGATCAAAATAAACAAGATATATCATTGTTAGTTTCTAGTGAGAGAAAGTAAAGAGAGGGTGAGATGAACACAAAAAGAAAAAATATTAGATTGAAAGAAAAATGGGTAAAATAAAATTATCCACACCTCCCATGGAGAGTCATGAGGGGTATTTATAACCTAAACATAACTAGACTATCTCTCGTATACAATTGTAGTCCCTGCGTTTCACGCAGTGTCCATAGCTAGTCCAATTCACGTGTAAGACGCCAACTTTACAAAATAGTAAGGCTAACAAGGCCTTCCTTTGGTTGTAGTCCCCTTCTGTTTGTGTGAGGATGTAGGCTGCACTATGGTTGGGGATTACACTCATTGTCTTGTTTATTACTTGTTTATTACTGATGTATTTAGTTATTTGCATTCTTTTGTTAGCTATGGCATGTCATTAGCATCAGATGACTTGCACTATGATTTGTATGTATGTTTGGAGTTGATATAAGTTCACCATTTCATCAAATGAAAAAGTAACATGTAAATAAAATAATTTGAGATTTTGAGTTGGTTTAATGGTTCAAAACTTGTGACACCATAGCACATGTTAGAAAATCCTTTTACAAAACAGGTGTTTATTAAAAATACACCCGACACACATTACGTACACAATCAATTTTTCTCTTTCTTCAAATTAAGGCGGCATGTTCTTGCCGCGAAAGGATGCAAATTGGTTTTCCCTAAGGGAAAAAGTGGGCGGGCGGGTTGGGGTTTTCCCTGCCACGTTGTTACTTTTTTTTGTTGGTTCACAACACTAAATAGATGAAATGTTCAAGAAGTGTGATCTAACTACCTACATTAGCCAAGCCCAAGAGACAAAATAAAATATAGAGCTTCTTACTATATCGTGAATAACTCTCAACACACATTTTATTAGCATGACAATAAAGTTCATAAATAGTTGCATTCTACAATAACATTAAGAGCTTCTTACTATATCATGAATAACTCTCGATCACTTTTCGCAGTTTTTATTGTCATTTAATTCTCTAAATTCCATCTACCTGCACGAACATGAAAACAATAATAGCTCAAGAACTGTAAAACACAATAAAGACAACAGAAACTTAAGGCATTCTTTCAGTCAATTGCTATTTTGAAAAACCAGGTTGTGTGTTTATGATCCTGCAAGGGACCAAAGCATGGTTATACTTGAGGGTTATAGACATTTCATTTACGTGCAAGTTGCCTTGTACCAAATGTAAAAAGTTAATTCTTGCAATTTTATGGCTTTGACTATCGAATAAAGCCAAAAGAGTGAAAAAAAAATGATTGTTAAAGGCGAAGTATATATAAATACCTGCGCATTGGACAGTTCTGAGCTACCCCTCTGCCTCCAAACAATGTGCACTTCCATGACTTAGGAAGAGTATGTATAGTTGATTGAAGACAGTAATACTAAAAAATTAATACTTATGCTTCACTTGCTTTTGCTAAACTTGCCATGTACGTTAAGTATATAGTCCACAGAAACGAAAACGAACTATTCATTAATGGCTGCCAAAAGATATGTAACATATAAACATTAACTGTTTCGTTTTAATAAAAAATAAATAGATAGGATGAATTTGCATACCTGCAAATGTACGGGGACGATTTTGTAAGTGAAGAAATCGCACACCGGCCAATACATAAGACCGCCGGTTAAAGTAGGCAAAAGATCTCTCTTTAATCTCAAAGCAATCTCGCCAACACTTTCACCTGGATTGGGATCATAAAGATTGCTCTAGAAGTTAAACGGAAGAAAGGCAAGTAGCTTTGCTCCTTTGATGCTATAAACAGAACCCAACAATGATTCTGAAATTTTAAATTTTATCTTCAAGTAATCCAGTTTCAAATTATTCCTATGTGTAATTTTTCTTTTTCTGGCCATTTTAAAGCAGGAATGGCAGATTCTTCCTTTTTATCATCTCTGGTTAGTTGTTAACTGGATATGTATGCTAATTTTCAGTATAGAAGGATATTAAAGGGCGTTTGGATGTTCGATTACTATATGATTATGTGCCACAGTGCCAGTAGATAATCAGTAACAGGCTATCCACCGTAATAAAACAGGTGGTATAAAATAGTGTCTGGATGTGCTTTTGGTATTTCAAGTCGTAATGATCAGAAATTCAGAAGTTTGACTAGTTGGCAAATTCTGGTTATTCTATATATTAATGATTACAATCAGTGAAAAAGGTAGAGACGCTTTGTGAAATGGGAATAAAAGGCTTCCTAGGTTGAAAGAAAGCGTGATTAGGTAATTTTGTTTTACTTTTAAATAATTAGTTTTGTGCAGCAGTTATGACACAGACTATTTGACCCCTAAATAATGGGAGACAAAAAAGTTGTTTATCAAAACTTAAAAAAATGATTATGGCGATCTTAAGTGGCGATACTCAATAAACCAGTTCCAAACAAATCACAAAACTCCGAAGGCATATGAGTGGTAATCAAACAATTTTTATAAAATTATGTGCCTATTCAGATGTTGCAATGTTTGTGGCATAGAAGAAGTAACGCAGAGTACAAAATTCAGTTTATACAACACATAAACAATATACAAATGCAGGAGACTGATGAAAGCATAAGTGCAAAAATCTCGTCATACCTTGAAGAGACGCGTTATAAGTGAAAAAAACAGCAGTACAAGAGGGTCCGTAAAATATTTGTCCTACAATTAGCTTCTTGAAGGTGGTAATCATATCTCGTTTTGGTAGGATTTTCCCCAAGAAATTGAACCATACATGTTGTGCTGGCCCTAAAATAAGCAGCCCAAACATTGCCATTCGAAATGTTCTTATCAAGTTTAATGAATCAGAAGCTTCCATGGTCATACTCTGATGCATAATTGTAGTCAAAATCAGTTCATGGTCATATCAAATGCAAAGTATGGGAAAAGAGATAACCGTATGATCAATGCAGCTCACAAAAAATTATGATCGGCTAAATCACCATTTAAATGACATCTGAATGGTTCTTTAAGATATGTATATTCATAAATCTATATTATTAAAATTTGGAAGTACTTTTTCAAGTTCTTTACGCATTCATAATGCTAATAGAAGATATGCGGGTTTTTAAAATTGTTAAAGAACTATTCCTTCAACCATAATATTTGTTGACCTTTGCCTATTTAATAAATATGATACTTTGATTGCCTAATATATCAACACTTTACTACTAGCATCATGTAGTCGTTCAAATATATTCCTAAGTATAAGTAGCATTAAATACTATATTAGTACATGCTAAAAAGAGCATACTTTGAGTTTGGGTAGTCAAAATTATGCTTTTCTAGTTTCAAAAATTGACAAAATTATATACTTTTTGTATGAACAAATTGGTAGATGTTACTGCATAAAGCCATAAACATTTCATAACATACAAAAAAATTAACAATCAAACCTAAATATGTATTTCAACTTCACAAAAACACGTTTCCATTAAGGGCAAATGACACAAAAAAAGTATTACTCCGTATGCTTTAAACCCAATTTAACTTTAAGAATTCAATTTTGTCTTTACTTTACGAAAGATGTAACAGGTCACAATCTTAGCTGAAATGGTTGATTAACGTAATGTACTCCGTATCATTCTTGATGAGCATTTAAAAGTTATTTCAGCTCAAATTATGGTCGGTGATCTCTTTTGAAATGAAAATAAAAAATCCTTATATTCCACAAAATTTCTTTTTTTTGGGTAACTATGGTTTCCGAACTTTTAGCAGACTAATTTACGGGGTTTGAATCCACCGCCACGACCAGAAACACTTCACCAGACATAAATATTTTAACACTAAACCAACAAATGTATGTCAATTATAAATATCTCAACAATCAAATATACAGCCAAAATTCCTTAAACTCCTTAACAAAAACACACAATATAATATTTACACACAATGGTTCTAAAAGGATTAACCTGTGCAGTTAAATCAGCAGCACCATAGATCAAACCAGCAGAAACACTCTTTGTTAACAATGGTCTAACATCAAGCATCTTTAAATACCAAGAAAGAAATCCCATTTTCATGATGAAAATGAGCACAAATTGATCCAAAATTAAACGGGTTTGTGATTAGCGTAATGTTTAAGAATCTTGTGAAGAAAAAATTTAAATTGATCTCTGCATTTTCAAGATATCGAGATGTAAAGATGTATGTGTTTTTATAAGGTGTTTTATGTTGTGGTTTTTTGTTAGTGTGATTGTGAAGTGAGAGTTTTTATGCTTTGTCGATGAAGTGAAAAAATTGTCACGTTTTTTTGTTCAACTTTTGTTTTTTGTCATTATATTATATTAATACCTTTATTAAAAGGCAGGAGCGGGTTAAAAACATTTAATGCCACCCGCTTTCCTGCCTCGACCCGATAGCATTTAATATTTAAATACCCGCTTGTCTGTTTCGAATTTGTGACGTTAGTTTAATATTTTTTTTAAAATGACACATCATAAAACACGTGTCTCTCCCATTATCATTTTTCACTGCCCGAAAACACACACACAGTTTCCACCGCCAAAAACCACACGCTCAGATCGTACGACCGGGCAGGTGCGACGTCCCTTCCATTGATGTCGTGGTGTTGTGTGATTGGATTATTAGTGTTTCTAGGGTTTGTGTTTGGGATGTGACGAAAAAGTGGACACCATGATTTATAGCTGGACATGATGCTGCTAAGGGCTCAGAATGGAAGAAAGCGGTAAATTACTTTTATGATTATTGTCTGTTTTCAAATTTTATTTTTATAAAAGGTTTATTGAATTTCAGATGTGGAAAATGATAATTCGGGGCTTTTTAAGTTGTTATGTTCTCATCATGTGTTTATATAATTAGGGTGTTTGTTTTAGATTCGGGCAAATGGGGGTATAAAGTGATGAGCAAACACAGAAAGTTAGCATACCATAGTTGTTATATTTGCATATTTCCTCTTGCCCATGCCTTTTGATTATAGCTTTTCAATATATGTTGCCTAATTGGAAAGTGCCACTCATAGTAGCCGTTTAGCATAGGCCTTTTATCTTTAACCCAACATACTAATTATGAAGACTAAAAGTAAGTCTTTTAAAAGAAAGTTGCCACACGACTCTGACTTCGACTGTCAACCAATTGGTATTTCTAAGAAACAAAATTTGGGCCCCATCGATGTGTTTGGTCATGCTAGTGTCATTAATGGTGATAACCATACTTCAAAACCACCATTGGCCACATATTGTTTGCATGGAGAGCCATCGGCCGTACGAGATTTGGATACTCGCGAGCCTGCACATAGTCGCATTAATATTGATTCGGAACTGGTTGTGATGAGTCTGAGTTCAACGATTGTAAGTGTGTCCAATTAGTCGTTTCAATTTTGCCTTATATGCACGTTTACTAAGTTTGTTTTTCTGTTGCAGCTGCCCATTTTGATACTGCGAATGCTTTTTGTACTGTTTTGCCATTCACTTCATGTATGTCTTTGTAATGCTGCTGTCGATTTTAGTTGTGTCCATATACATAATGCTCTTATTAGACACACATGTTTTTATTAATGACATCTATTTTTATGCAGCTGTAGGAATCGCTCAAAGTAATAAGCAGAAAGAGATATGTCTTGATGGGTCTAACCAATTTCCAATTAACAAAGGAGACGTTATGTTTGCTCTTGACAACATTCACGCACCCTTTGCAAGGGTAACAAATCTAGAGCATGATCATGTGGTCCATGAGCATTCTATTGTATCGGTGTCGACTTCTACAGACGCCAGATGTTCAGCACACCACAGACTACGTATGCACTCTCTGCAACCGCATTCTGTATATACATTTGTTTATAGTCGCTGTTTACCATTGTTCATTTAAATAACATTGAATTTTAAAAATCGGCCCATGGTATTTACCTGAGAATATTATTTTGTTATCTTAGTGATGTGTCGTTGTGTGGTGTATATTTTTATGATTCAAGTTTTAAATTTATATTTGGCCGACTTAACCAAAAACAATACTTTAACGGGCAGTGTACCCGATCGGTGGTAGTTTCGTGGTAAGTAGGGTGTCGAACACTTGAAGCGAGGTTAAATCTCTCAATTTATTTATATCTTGGTTTATCTAATCTAAGTTAATTCTAATCTAAGTCAAACCTATGCTAATCCTATGTTAGTTCTAATCCTAATTCTAACAGGTAAAATGGGGGTTTCAGCCTGAGAGACTGGCACGGGTTTGGTTGGTGACTACAATCAATTCAAGACACTTTAACCCACGCAAGCAAATTAACAGAAGATAAAAGAACGGTCGAGCCTTATGATAGAAAACTGTATTAGCCATCATTAATCTGATTAGAAGTTGGTTTGTTTATTCAGTGCAATGATTACTTATCTCGAAGAGGCATATCATTCTTAGACTTAGGCGGGACTTCATCCTAAGACCTAGACACATTAATTCTGTCACAATTAAAGCATCCGCATAAAGCATCCTTATTTGCTGATTATAATCTATCTTAGGGATTAAAGCAATGGTGATCTTGTTAAACCCTAGCTCATAGAGACTTTACCCACTTACTGCTTAATGGCAATTTATACTCTAGTAGTCCACTTGTCCAACTATCCAATGGAATCAGAACATTATTTGTTGAATTATCTAGATTCACCTACTAGTCAACATGTTCAATAAACCAAAGGCAGTTTCCGTTAACTAGTTAAGCCAGAAGCGTATCCTTAGCACGATTTTAGAAGGACAATATATATTTGGTGATCCTATGATTTAGTTGTATAAAAAATTTATATATGGAGAGCTATACCCCGGCATCTGGATTTACTTGGTCTATATCATAGATCCGTTGAACTGATAGGGTAGCATACAAAAGCAAGTTAACAAGTTTAAATTGAATAAATAAACAAAGCATTCAACGATAAATTAAGCAATCGTGATATAAACAAAACCAAACATTCAGATCTTCATAATAATGGCTAATACCCGAAGGTATTAGCCTTCAAACATCATAATTAATACAAGAGTAATTGTTTTAGCAAAGGTAAACTAACCGAGTTAACGAATGATACCAAAACTTAAGTTTACAAAAAGTATAAGAATTACACGATTTTCTCTATGGATTGGAATGCGTTGCAAGACCTCTTCTGCTCTTTTTCTCCTCTGAAAATCGACTTTTATGGTATAGGTATCGAGAATATGATTTAGCACACCTAAAACTCATTTTTGAGTTTTCTATTTATACTGTCTGGAAGTCGGTTCGATACGACGTATCCAATGGGTTGGATACGGCGTATTGATCTTCTTTCCTTTGTGGTATTTGGTGAGTGCTGGCACGGATACGCCGTATCTTCCTTGATGGATACGGCATATTAGTTGTCAGAATAGTAATCTTCAAAATATCTTCGTTTAAGCTCCAGAATGCGCGCCTTTTGCTAATATTCACCGAGTACTCCATAATTACTGCAATTCTAAAATTTAAAGGATTAAGTAACAATTCTTTGCAATAATTATACAAAATGGGTTAATTACATGAGATAAATGATGCTATAAAATAAACGTTATTTGATGTCATCAAATATCCCCCCACTTGAATCCTACTTGTCCTCAGGTAGCCTTTAGAAGTTTATAAAAAATGTATCCCTAAGGATATTTTTCGTTAAAGCATTTATTTGATCTATTACAAGTACACAACCAAACACCTCACGAAATAGGAAGATAAAAACACTCAAATCACTCAACTATTCTATATGGTAACATGTAACTAATTCGCTCAATTGCTTGGCCGTGACGAGTATTCTATCATAAGCTTGGCTAGGATACACATCTCCATCGCTAAAGCTAAGGAGCAACAAGTTTATAAAGGTAAATATGCGTTTATATGAGAAGGCTTAGGGTTGATTACTCTAACTTATCTTTATCGATACCAATATTCCATGAGGGCGCCAAAGACCACACATACACACCCGTAATGGCGGGATAGACATATGTGACTGCTCACTCCCACCTCGAATAAGCTAAAGGGTAAGAATAGTAGAGTAATATAGGGTATGGATCTTCTAACTTTAAACAATAGTAATAAACCAACAATGCAGCTGAGACATGCATACATGGCCGTAACGACGGAATAGACATGCACGCTCGATCACATCCTCATTCGCGTAAAACCCATGGTAATGATTAAGAAAAGGAAATAAATTGTTGTTAAATAAAAATTACGAAACAAATAGATTAAGTCTAAAATACAATTTGCTAGATACTTTTTCCTGGCCGTTACCATGATAAAGACACAACTATCTACAACGTCTTAATCATAGATAAAAAACAACAACCTAAGTTAGCATTCCCGTAACGGTCAACTTCCCAAACATCCTATACTTTACATACTTTACAAGGCAAGTGGCGATATCTTCCACTTTATACAATACTCTACATCGTCGATTTGTATCAAAGAATAATCGATCCTTCATGTAATTCCTTCGGTAGTTACGAAACGATTATCTTCAAACTTTTCTTCTCTTTTTTTGTTGAGATTTTTCTAATTTTTTGATTTTTTTTGCTAACACTATACTACGAAACTCGATGTAGTTTCATCATCTTCACGATCATAATAATTCTGGATAATTACTTCGATAATTCTTCATTCTTCAGACATCGTTACCATTAATTAAGATGGGTATTAGTAAAAAAAAACATGTAGTTGTTGATGTTTAATATACATTCCATTTGCGGATGTGCATGTTACCTTCCAACCGTACCAAAATAGACACAAGACTCGGGAAATACAAACTTTACACTTTAAGCAACTAGCACACTTGTAATAATAAACTTATCTAACATGGTAGGCTAGGTTGTAAGGTGTAACAAAACAATAATTTGGTGTAGTCTAAGATGATTGGCTCTACAGGTTGTTTAAGGGTTTCTTACTTATTAAAGTGAGGAGTAAACAAAGGGTTTATATGGGGTTAACTAACCGGTGTAGTTAGTTAATAAACAACATGTAAAAGCGATTTGGGTGTAATCCTAAAATTTACCAATTTAAACAAGTTACTCCATCTAAATCAATAGTACTCATTATTGCGGTCTCGAATAGATATACCAAGCCAAGTTCTAAAGTCTACCACATCACCGGCACACTCATATTTTTGTGGAATTTGGGTAAACATTTGGAAACAGATAAGGTTAAATCCTCACAGTATCTAACAAGGGTTATTGTGTGCAGGTTATGTATCAAGTAATTTCACAAAAGTATGCTTAAAAAAATTGAGCATAGATTAAGCATTTTAGTGTGAAAAATTAGGACAAGTAAATATTCTAATTCCATCCCCTCACTTGATTATACACTCCCTCGTTGTTATATATAAAACATTATAATACAAGAATTAAAAAGTAATTAGAATTGAACTCCCCTGATATTTGCTAGTAGTTCTCCATGTTTGAGTTAATTGAGCAAGAATGGTGTGTTGACCAGCCGCTTGAAGTTTCAAAGACTCAGCACTTCAAGATATCCAGATTTGTAAATCTTCAACCAATATTCGATGATATTTTTTCAGGAGGTTCCTGTTGTATAATATACATAGGATAAAAACGTGTATTCCTATCTGAGGTACCTTAGGTTAATTTAAACAAAAAAAAAAGACGGGCGGTCAGTTTGGTGAATACGTCGTTTCATGTGCATGAATGCGCCTTATTTGAAAGAAAATGGACTAATAATGTTTTTAAGTGATAAAAAGTTAAGATGATAAGTCTAGACCATCAATAGCCGTATGTATGGAGCGGATACGCCGTATTGATGTCTGGGAAGACAAACTCGATAAAATTAAATAACATTTCGGGTTGTCTCCCGGCGGTAAGCACTTTTTTTTATAGCGAAGTCTTTAAGTTAGTTTTTCTTCAACTTTATCATTGTCCATCTCAGCACGCAATGTGCCCGGTGTGAGACATTCTTCATCTTGCATGTTCGAAGGTAATCGGTTCCTTTAAATTAATTCTCCTTTATATAACCCCTTATGCTTTTGGTCTGGATGCGAGTTTCTATTCATTCTATATTCTTTACTTACCTTTGTATTGGTGGAATCTTGTTGCATTGCTCATTAGTGTGGTGTTTAAACCTCGGATGTGATCGCACCATTTGGTATGTTACTTCATCATTACCATTGTAAATGGTAATCATCCCTTCGAACCGTCTTGTTTTAATCCCAACTTCTCTCAAAAACGGTTCGCCAAAAATAAAATCACCCATTCCTTCATCACGATAAGCATCCATATTTTCTAAAACTGCCAAAATCTTCACAACAGGACAAGGTTCCAACAAAAATCTGCACACTTATTAAAGCTCTATAACATTATTCCCCTTTGTACACCTTCTTACTTTCATTTATGGAATCTAGTGAAAACTTTTTGGACATCATATTGACATACAATAATGGGAAAAAGTTAGCATGCGTAAATTCAAATCCTATCATGCATGAAAACTTTAAGTTGTGAAAACAATCTATATGGATCATTTTATCATATTCGCAATAACTAGGGTAATCATTAATTCCAGCATTAAGTTCATCATCCCTAGTTCTAAATTCCTCAATTACCTTACCTTCCTCAATGGTGGGTATTAAATCATCACCTTGATTTCTCCTAAGCTCAAATGGTTCATTTAGATCATTTAATTATATGTAATCCTCAAAGAAAGGGTGTCCTAATCGATCTATTTAACACCCACGTTCTACTATAAACGCTAGCTCTAAAATACACGTTCCATTTTCTTTCTCTAAAAAATTTAGCATGTAGTCTCCCTCTTAATTAACTACTAGCGGGTTTATCACTTGTAAAAACATATCTTTCCTTCCCGACCCTTAAAGTAAGCTTCAAAAGGCGGTAGGACAAAAAAATGGTCTTCCGAGGATCAAGGGCACTTTGATATCCTTGGGCATATCTAGAATTATAAAGACTACTGGGAAAACAAATTTACCAATTCCTACTAGTACGTTTTTAGCTATTTCTTTTGGATATTTCATAGTCCTATATGTTAATTCAACTATTAACTTAGTGTGAGCTAATTCGCCTAATCCTAAGTTAAGGTAGGTCAAGAGAGGCATAGACCATTGACGGCTTGCCCTAAGTACGAGGCCATTATCAAAGCGGTTACATTATTAATAAAGCAGGTAAAGTGAAACTCCCTGGGTTCCTTTTTCTCGTTTGGGTATGGAATGATTGATACGTGAGCTCAGAGTAAGCTTTGAGTAATTGTGGTCCATATGATCCCTTCTTTTCTTCACAGTAGTAACCATTCAAACGACTTGGAAATGGAATCGTCATTTGTCTTGTCTCGTACATGAGTGTACGATTTTGTCCAGTAGATACGGCGTATTGGGAGGATCCAATATGGCGTATCGGGTATGAATCAGCTTCAATAGTAGTTAAAAATTGACTTGACTTGATCTCTTGGGTTCACTTCATTATAGCTAGGTAGACTTCCAAATCCTCTTTCCTGTAGTACCTTGCTTATTTGACCGATTTGGATTTCTAAAGTTTTAATAGATGCTCCTTGGTTTGTAATTGCAGCAGTTCGTGAAGCTTAGATTTCTTTAATTCAAATTGGAGTTTTCTTTGTGTCTCTTTAGATGATTCCACTCATTGTAATTTGATCTGGGGATCTTCCATAGATTGCCTTCGTCTCTTGGTACGAAGGATTGCATTGTTCCCTTTGATAGAAATCACGGAGCTGTGCTCTATATCCCCCTCCTTGGAAAGTATCACCAAATTGCGTGTGTAGTAGGCTTTGTCTAGGGTTTTAACTTTCTTCTTTGAGTGGGCAATCTTTGGTGTAATGGGTGTTCTTTGCAATAGATTCGCATCCACTTGAGCACAATAGACTTTTTCACTTCACCTTCTTGATCATTGCTTCTTATGGATTATTGAGTTGTGCTTGTATAGCTGCCAATCCGTCAGAAGTTTTAGTACTTCTTGACCTAGATGTTCCATTTGCCATTCAGAGAGTATTTAGCATTTTTTAGATGGCTCCTTTTCATAACAAACAGTCTTTGGATGGTATTGCACCTCTTGAATAAAGAATATGTTGAGTAGTAATTCCTAATCCATTATAGAACAAGATTACCTCCTGCATTTCGTTTTAAAATAGTGATGAGGCACTTACATCAAAAGTTCTTTAAATCGCACCATGTTTGGTAGAGGTATTTCATCTGGTTCCGCTGTTGAAATGAAAGTTGTTGATTTCCTCCATCTTCTTTGCAGTTCGAGCAGGTGGGCAATATTTGTTCAGAAATTTTGTTTTAAGACCATCCCAAGTTGTAATTGAACCAGTTGGTTTGTTTCTTAGCCAACGACTTGAGGCTCCAGTTAAGGACATAGCGAATGCTCTAAGCATCACTTAGTCTATAGTAATATTTGGAATTGGGAATAGACGCGATCTCAAGATCTTTCTCAATGTGTTCGTTCGCATTTTCTGGATCCGAACGTGTAGGTGGTAGTCCGTAGATATTTTCCTATGAGAAAGAAAATTTGGCCCTTCAGTTACAAAGTTTCATTTGTCTTCAATTTTGGATATCAACCCCCGATCCATAGTCAGTGGGTTATGCTATGTATTCGCTCCATAGTTTCTGCCATTGTTTTCGCAACTTCTTCCTCCGAGTATTCTTGGTTAGAATTTGAATCGAAATCAGGCGATCTTAATTCGTCAAAATTTAGTGTCTTGAAGTGTTTCCTAGATGATCAAAATTCTCGTTTAGGTTCTTTGTAAGGTGTGAATAGTTTGCTAGTATAACTCCTTGTCATAAACTACCTGTAACAAGGGATAAACAATCAGTAGGATCGGCTCTTTTGGATAGAAAATTTTTAGCACGGAAATCAAATATGAAAACTAAGGTTCTGTTTCTGTTACAGATGATATGACGCCTATTCAATAGAAGTGAATCACCATATTTATCAGTTGAATAAATACGTTGTATTTTGACAAAATACTAAAAAAAAAAAGTTTTGATTTTTTTAAACCGCGTATCGATGAAGTGGATATGCCATATGCATTGTCTACCGAACAGACAGTGTATTACGGAATGAATTTAAGTTAAACACACGAATCATAACAAACAAAAATAATTAACTAACTAATTATACAAAATATACGTTTATATACAAGAATATACATAATCTAATTTACCTAATCCTAAGGGTTAGATCTAATGTTTAAGACAAAATTAAAAATTCAACGATTACGTTTTTCACGCTCAGGCAGCGGGCGCACAAAAAACTTGATGTGTGGTGTGTGTGGTGTATATTTGTAATGATTCAAGTTTTAAATTTATATTTGACGTATCTTTACAAAAAACAACACTTTAACGGGCATAGTGTACCCGGATGGGAGATGGTGGTAGATTCATGGTAAGTGGGTTTGTTGAACACTTTGTAAGCGAGGTTAAATATGCTTAATTTATTTAGATGTTGGTTTCAATCTAAGTTAATTCTAAGCTAAGTCAAACCTATGCTAATCCTATGTTTTATTTTAAGCTATTTCTAACAGGGTAAAGGGGTTTCAGCCTGAGAGACTGGCACGGTTTGGTTGGTGACTACAATCAATTAAAGACACTTTAACCACGCAAGCAAATTAACAGAAGATAAAAGAACGGTCGAGCCTTATGATAGAAAACTGTATTAAGCCTATCATTAATTCCGAATTAGAAGTTGTTTGTTTATTCAGTGCATATGATTACTTATCTCTAAGAGGCATACATTCTTAGATTAGGCGGGACTTCATTCTAGGACCTAGGAAAATTATTTCTTGTAACAATTAAGCATTCACTTAAAGCATCTTTATTTGCTGATTATAATATATCTTAGGGATTAAAGCATTGGTGATCTTGTTAACCCTAGCTCCATAGTGGACTTTACCCACTTCCGGCTTAATGGCAATATTTACTTAGTAGTCCACTTTGTCCTACATCCAATGGAATCAGAACATTACTTTTGAATTATCTAGATTCACCTATAGTCAACATGTTCAGTAAACAAAAGGCAGTTTCTGTAACTAAGTTGAGCAGAAGCGTATCCTTAGCCGATTTTAAAAGACTCTATTTGTGATCCTATGATTTCTAGATTATAAATTACTATATGGAGAGCTATCCCGGCGTCTAAGATTACTTAGGTCCGTATCCACTAGATCCAGTTGAATGATAGGTGTATTACAAAAGACGTAAACAAGTTATAATTTGATAAATCATAAACAAGCAATTCAACGTACAATTAAGCAATTCCAAGTATAAAAACAAAACAAACATTCAGATCTTCATAATAAAGGCTAATACCCAAATGTATTACTTTAAAACATTATATATAATACAAAGTAGTAATTGGTTTTAGCCAAGGTAAACTAACCGAGTTAACGAATGATAACAAAAACTGAACAATTACAAAAGTATAAGAAATTACTCGCTGTCTCCTATGGATTGGAATGCGTTGCAAGACCTCTTCTGCTCTTTTTCTCCTCTGAAAATCGACTTTTATGGTTTAGGTATCGAGAATATGATTTAGCACACCTAAAACTCGTTTTTGAGTTTTCTATTTATATTGTCTGGAAGTCGGTTCGATACGGCATATCCAATGGGTTGGATACGACGTATTGATCTTCTTTCCTTTGTGGTCTTTGGTGAGTGCATGCACGGATACGCCGTATCTTCCTTGATGGATACGGCGTATTGGTTGTCACAATAGTAATCTTCAAAATATCTTTGTTTAAGCTCCAGAATGCGCGCCTTTTGCTAATATTCACCAAGTACTCCATAATTACTGCAATTCTCAAATATAAACGATTAAGTAACAATTCTTTGCAATAATTATACAAAATGGGTTAATTACATGGGATAAATGATGCTATAAAATAGACATTATTTGATGTCATCATGAGGTCAACATGAACTTGGTCAGTGCCAAAGATCAGCATATCATCAACGTATATGCAAATGATGACTCCTTTACCAGATTTATCAAATTTGCTATATACACATTTGTCAGCCTGGTTAAGTAATACCATTGGACAAATCCACTTCATTAAAATTTTTGATGCCATGCTTAGGTCTGTTCTCAGATCCTAAAGAGACTTAATCAGTTTACACACCTTGTTTTTATTGCCAAGCATGATGAAGCCTTGAGGTTGGTTCATATAGACCTCCTCTTCCAGTTTACCATTTCATAAAGTTGTTTCACAATCCATGGTATGAATAATTGATCTTACTTTGTGAATTGATGCCATAGCAATCAACAGTCTTATGGTACTAATACATGCCACTAAGGCATAATTATTAAAGTAGTCTATCCCTGACTTTTGTTTGAAGCCCTGAATGACCAGCCTTGCTTTGAACTTTTCAATAGTTCCATCTACCTTCAGCTTTCTTTTTGAAGATCCATTGCAACTTAGAGGTATGCAACTAGAGGTAGATTAGGCCAACACCCAGTGTTCGTTGCCATGAGTGGAGTCCATTCATCATTAATTACTTCTTGCAGAAAGCAACATCCTGGGACTTCATTGCCTTATCAAAATTTTTGGGATCATCCTCAATATTAAAGCAATAGGAGTGTTGGTCAGAGACCTCATCCCTTGTTCCTTCAATTAAGTATAATTGAAATTCAGGCCCAAAATCCTTTGGAGTCCCATGCCTTTTGCTTTTTCTAAGCTCAGGCTCATGTTGCAGAACAACATCCTCAGTGACCTTTTCAGATACCACTGAACCACCAGAGTCTTCAGTTCCCTTTACAAGGTACCTTTGACTTGGTCTAGGGACTGATGAGAATCTATTCTCATCAAAGATAGCATCCCTTGATTCAATTATAGAGTTAATTGCAACTGAATCATTAGGTTCAATAACATAGAACCTAAAAGCCTTGGAATGCTCACCATATCCAACAAAGATGCATTTAATGCCTCTTTCACCTAAAGTTTTCAGCTTTTGATCAGGGAGTCTTACAACTGCCCTACAACCCCAAACCTTCATAAGGGGTAATCTTGTTCCTTTTATTGGGAACCTTATTTAATAAATAGCAAGCTGTTAACATAGCTTCATTCCAAAACCCTTGACTCAGCCATGAATAGGACAACATGGAATTAACCATTTCTTTCAGTACCCTGTTTTTCCTTTCAGATATACCATTTTGTTGTGGAGTATAAGGGGTAGTCGTTTCATGGATAATACAAACATACTGAATTAAGAGTAAATGTAACTCACTCTCCCTATCAGTCCTGAATCTTTTGATCAAAGTCCCTTGTTGTAATTCAACTTCAGTTTTGAATACTTTGAATTTATCTAATGCTTCATTATTTGAATGTAATAAATAAACATAGCAAAACCTAGAGGCATCATCAATAAATGTCACAAAGTACTTTTTATTCCCCAATGAAGGAGTAGCATGCACATCACATAAATCACTGTGGATCAGCTCCAAAACTTCAGTTTCACGTTTTACATTTTGAAATGGTTTCTTAGTTATTTTGGTCAGCATGCAAGTCTTACACTTTTCAGTGTCCATGTCAAAAGCTGGGATGAACCCATCCTTATACATATCTTGCATCCTTTTAAAGTGGACATGGCCCAGTCTAGCATGCTATATAATTGAATTATTCAGTTTAGAGGTTGACATGAAGGCTGAACCAATATTATCAGAGATAATATTAAGCCTGAACATATGATTACTTAAGTAACCAAAACCAATAAACACACAAAGTATGGATAAAACAAATTTATTAGAATCAATCACTTGTTTATAACCACAATTGTTCAAAACACTACTAGAAACCAAATTCTTCCTTATATTAGGAACATGTAAAACATTCAACAAAGAAACAACTTTTCAAGAATTAAACCTAAGATCTACACAACGACGTCCATGCGCCAGGGCTGTTGACTCATTTCCCATGTGAAGAATAGATCCATCATTCAGCGACTCATAGATCTTGAACCAGCATCTATCTTTACACACATGCACAGTTGCTCCTGAGTCAACCCACTACGCAACATCATCATCCTGCACAAAGTAAGCCTCGGATACATATGTAACATAATAAACCTGAAGAGATTTATTAAACATATTCTGACCTTTCGGTGAGTTGGAAGAACCATCCCCTGAACCCTTTGTGCCAGATCCATTGGCTTTGTTGCCAACATTACCAGCTTTGCAATCCTTTTTCAAGTGTCCAGATTTCCCACACTTCCAACAAGTCACTTTTTGTTTCTTGTTAGGATCAGCTTTGGTTCATGCTTTTACGGCTTAACCTTGTTGTATTGTACCTAGAGAGTTCTGAGTTGTTCATGCTCCCACATTGACAATGAAGACGCAAATTTTTTCCCTTTTGGTTGTCATTATCCTGCGCCCTAAGGGAATCCTCAATAAGCAGTGATGCCACACAACAAGAGTTTAATTCATCCTTCATCCCTTGTTTCAAGGTGTGCTGAAATTGTTCTTGAATTGGATGTTTTTCAGTTGATACATGAAAAAACCTGAAATGGATTTCATATCCATGTTTATCTTGTGTTGTGTAAACCTTCCAAGTATACCAAGAAGTTCATTGTATTGTTCCAAGACTGGTCTTGAATTAGTCATTTTGTAATTTGTGAAATTACTAACAAGGAACTTCTTACTTGAGGCATCCTCAACCATATATTTGGCTTCCAAGGTATCCCAGAGTTCTTTGGAAGTTTCAACATTCTGGTAAATATCAAACAAGGAATCAGACATACCATTGAGGATTAAACCTCTGCAGACATAATTGTCATTGTCTCATTTGGCCCTCCTCCTGACTTGGTCCACATTTGGATTGTCACCTCCATCTTCAGGCATTGAAGTAGTCAGCACATATACCACACTCATGCTGAAAAGCAAGAAGTGTATCTTCTTCTGCCATATTCTAAAATCCACCCCTTCAAACTTTTTAAGCTTAGCAAAGTTTGAAGCCATGTGTTTCATAGCAGCAGCCATTGATTATCACAAAATAGTTTACTTTGAATGTTGGAGGTTGTGGGTCCCAGATCAGGGTAAAGATAATTAATAACCTAACTACGTACCAAAGATGGTTACCAGATATCACTTGGAATTGTGTAATCACTTTCCAAAGTAAACTATTCGACCCTAATGCCTGGGTATCACGAATATCTACTTGGAATAAGACCAAATATATGTTCTTGTTTGAGGCACCAATCAAGAACCCTTGCGCATCCAAGTGTTTTAGTTTTTTTGTGTTGTATGTCTCATGACGTTATGATCATATTTATAGGAGAATACTCAAAACCCTAGTCAAAGATTTATGAGAGATTATAGGAGATATAATCTCATCCATAAATAGCCTCCTTGATTTCAGGAATAGTAGTTACATGACCATATTAATCGTGGTCATTAAATGTGATTGTAACTTACCATAAGAAACGGTCAAAACAGTTACAAGTCATTGAATTCATTCCAACGGGTCATTCATTCAGTGTCCTGAACCATCAGCTAGCCCATGAAGCGCATTCCCGCTTGAAGGTCTCAATTGAACCAACTCACTTGATGGAGTTAATCGCAGAGGTATACTTCTATTCTGATTGATTACTCCATGATGATATCCTTCAGCTAATGCTGAAGCCATCAGACTGATGAATATTCTTCAGTCCAGAGTTACTCACTGAAGTTCATCAGCGACTAGAATTCCCTTTAACCACTATCTGAGTCAGGGTGTTCAGTGACTTATGGGTGTACACTCCGTACCTCCAGCCCCATTACCAGGTATGAACTGAACCCTACAATCTAAATTTCCAACATTATCATTTCAAAAGAACTTCTCAATTAGTTGTCATTTGATTAAATCAAAAAAAAAAACAAACACACACAACCAAACAACACAAAAAAAAAAACATGTTTTATCGTTTGGAAATGTAATGATATTCATTGTAACCTACATGTAAAAATGTGAGAGTAGTGCCTCCAATTGAATTTCTCTTGTCAAAAGAAAGCAGAATTGCTAGCGCATTTCGCGTTTATTGATAAAAAAACTCATATGAAGAATTATCAATGTATTAATGTCTTTAGTTTTCTGAAGCCGTTATTTCATTTGCAAAACACTGAATGTAGTGACTTGCGATCATGATATGACAAATCTAGAGATGTGCACGCACCATTGCCTATAAAACGATTAGCTCGTAGCTAGGTTTTGCTAAACTTTCTAACGACCAAGTACAAGATAATTTTATTGTATTTTATGGTTCCATCAACTTCCTCGTCGCTTTTTAGTTTCTAGGATACTCATAGATAAAATTAGTGCGAAAATATGATAAGAGACCTTACTACGCTCAACACTAGCTTAGCAAAATATAAATTTATTGAAATTAAAACTGTCTCTGAAAGAGTTTGAACTTCTGAAAAATATAAAGGTGTTTGGTTTGAGAGTATTGATATGAGGAAATGACTTTCGTTCTCATTTTTCATGTTTAGTTAATGATTTTGGTATTCAAAAATGGGTATCAAATCTTCAAAAATAGATATTTCTAAACCCACCAAGATTAATGAGATTACAAGCCCATTCCGATTAACATACCTATGCTCACTCTCCCTATAAACCAAACATCCCCTAACTACAACTAAAAACTCAAAGTTTCAACTGTCAACCATTAAACTTAAAACTAAATTCTATAGCTTTGACTAATTTCGCCCATGAATTTATTTTCCATTAATAAAAATACTCAATTATATATGATTAAATTTAACGTAATAATACTTTACTAAAAAGGACAAGAAAATTATTTTGTTGGATATATAAAAATTTAAGCGAAGCACGACATGTGTAAGCAACGCGAGACACGGGAATATTTCTCTACAAACTTGCTTGCTAACCCTTTATGGGGATTAGATTTCTCTACAACATAATTATTTGCTCTATTTCTTTTCTTCATTTCTTGTCACATGAAAAAAGTTATTCTAACTTCAAAGTCCAGATCTTGGGGTCATATGTAGTTGAAGCCTTGTTTAAAATGAGGGTAATAAAATATCACGAGATTTTTTATTAATTTTTGTAATTTAACTCTAATTCTGCTTATGTAGTAAAATCCAAATTTATTAGCTCACAAAGAAATATCAAGTAATATTATTTAGTATTTTTTGTCGTTTTAAATAAGGTAGTTCGTTTGATTTTTTAAGTGTTAAACTCATTCAACTTTAACTTTATATATTTGTTTGCGTGTTATATAATCTTTAACAAAATTTATACCAATGAAAATATACTTAAAACCAATTCATTTATATATTTTTATATTATAAATAGAGCATTAAGGTTGTATTTTTATTATGTTAAATGAATACTAGTTGGATACACGCGCATAGCGGCGGCGATAAAAATTGCTAACCCAACTCGCTCCGCGCGCAATTCCCTACCCGCTTAGAGAATTCGTTTGTTTGGGTTTCCGTAGCTTTCTCGCAACATTATATTAACATCATTCTCGCTTGTATAAAGACTCACACACTCTCTTACCCATCAAACATTGTCTCCAAAAGTATATATCTTTTACGAATCAAGTTTGTATTCAAATTAAATTTAAAGTTGTTAACAAATTCAAAATAAACTCACTAAAAATGTGAAAAGCTAAAAATTTATAAAAATATATCAAAATGAATGTTGAATTAAAGATCACGGAATTTTAGAAAATACGATGAAATTAGATCATAAAAAAGATAAATAGATAAAAAGATATGTCAAATTAAAAATAAAAGTGATTTTTTAATTAAGAAGTGACACATGTCACTATATGATGTGATTTTCTAAAATAAAATGGATGGTCAAGATTGCACCTCCTTATCTTAATTTTTGATGGGACCCACATTGTAAACGCTTTATATAATAGTATAGATAAAGTATTGATTTGTTAATCAATTGGGGGTCAGTTTATCTCATTAATATAATAAACCATCGGGGGTCGATTTATCACATCAATATAAACTATCTATCTTGTTTCGTTCTTTTATCTCTATATTGAATTGGTTCTTATCAATTGATATCACACCTGTTTTGATTCTAGGATTTCACAAAAAAATAATACTGTTTTGATTCTAGGATTTCACAAAAAAAAAATACTGTTTTGATTCTAGGATTTCACAAAAAAAAAAATACTGTTCATGAAACACTATTTATCTAAATCATTATTCACATCCAAAAATTACTGTTCATCAGAATTACATTTCACCACCAAAAAATCATCCTGTTCATAAAAAAGTTATATATTCTTTTTATCTCGGGTATCAATAGCACACACATGACAGGCTATAATGGAAGAGCATTGAGCAAGTATGGAGACTTATAAAAACCATAAAAACCATCTTATAACCTGCTCCAATTCATGCATGAGACTTGAGGGGAGAATGAAAACCGAAGCCTAATATAAATGCATTGAGCTAAGAACTGACCGAATAAGTTGAGTTCTACCCGCGAAAGATAGAGAATTGTTCTTCCAATCACTTACCCTTCTTTTAATTTTTTCCATCAATTCTGAACAGCTACTCGATAACAATAAACGAAGAAGGATAAGAAGAACACCTAAATCTTTCTCCGAGAGTTTACCTTCTTCAAAAGGAAGGATGTTGAGGATTCCTAGCTTAATATAGTTAAGCACATTACAAAAGTATGCCGTACTTTTAGGAAGACTAGGGGTAAGACCTGAAGCATTCTTGAACTTCAACAAACACAAAAAAAGAATAGAAGAACCTCTAATAGAAAATGGACAAATGTATAAAAGACCTGGTATTAGGAAGGGAGATTCCAACAGTCCCATTATAACACGAGCTGAATCCACATCACCGTGGGCAAAGAAGAAAAGATCATCAGCAAAACAGAGATTAATAATATTAAGGTTGGAACAATACCGATGATAAGTAAACTCGTTTGATGTACGAGCTCTTCTATTCAACATAAGGGTAAGGATCTTCATGACGAGTGTAAATAAATAAGGAGACATCGGGCCCCCTTGTCGAAGCCCTCGTTTACCTTTAAAAAAACCATGAAGAGAACCGTTTATACATAAAGAGAATGAGGTAGTCGTGACGCATTCCATAATCTAGCTAATCATTCTAGAATGGAAGCCGAAACCAGTGAGAATAGACTTCAAGAAACCCCAATCTACCGTATCATACGCTTTTTGAATATCCACCTTGAAAGCACATCTAGGAGGACCTCTATCCAAATGGTAATTGTGCATTAATTCTTGAGTCAATAGAATATTATCCGAGATTCTTCTACCGGGGACAAACGCAGATTGGTTTAAGCTAACCAAATCAGCCAAGCTACCTTTAACGCGATTTGATATGATCTTACTAATGCATTTAAAAAGCACGTTATAACAAGATATTGGGCGAAAATCATTAATTCGTAGCGGAGTAGCAACCTTCAAAATTAAAGCAATAGTGGTATGATTTACTTCCTTTAAGAGAGTACCATTTGTAAAAAATTCCTTAACAACCTTACAAATATCAACCGAAATAATATCCCAAGCTTCCTTGAAGAATGCCGCAGAATATCCATCCGGACCCGGGGCTTTATTGTCCCCCAAAGAAAATACAGCCTCCTTTATTTCTTGATCCAAAACCTCCTGGATTATAAAAGCAGCCTCCTCATCAGAAAGCCTCTTAGAAAATAAATCATTTGAGTTAAATTGCGTCGTCATACACGGTTGTCCAAGAAATTATGAATAATGATTGATGAACGGTAATGGGACCTGATCCCCATCAGCTATCGTACCATCCAACCTAGTTATCCTATCAATCCGGTTTCTCATAGATTGACTCTTTACAAGTTTATGAAAGTAGGCTGTATTAGCATCACCAAGCTTTAACCATTCTATTCTTCCGCTTTTTGAAATAGAATCTCTCTTCTTCAATAGAGCATCATTAAACTCCTTAAGGTATGCAAGCTTCCTCCACTTTCTCGAAAAGATCTCCATTTGACGATCAGAATCTAACGATTTTTGAACTTCATCCAATTCATGCCAAAGCTTTTTAACGTTATCATGCAAGTTTCCTTTATCATATAAAAGCTTACGAAAAGGTTTCTTCATTAACTTAAGCCGCTTCACCACTTTGAACATCCAAAAGCCACTAACAGAAGTATTCCAGTTATTTGTCACAATTTCCTTAAACCGAGAGTTATGAACCAGAAGATTAAAAAATTTATACGGACGAGGCTTTTTCTCACAATTCATAGGAATCCGTAAAATAGCTAGAGAATGATCAGAAATACGATACGGTTGAAAAACCGCACACAGCAACCCCACAAATCAACGAATAATAAAAACTCAAGGTTAAGCCATAAAAACAACATGAGTTTCTTAAAATACCATTATTAACCTTTCGTTTCTGATTCCATGTATATTATAGACCCGGGCTAATTCAACATCAGCAACTAAAAACTTCTACACACACTCTTGAAGTCCCGCATCCCTTGTATCATAAAGGAAGTTCCTGCTGAGCATTCATCCGTCGGCATAACAGACATTAAAACATTCGAGAAAACACACCACGGTCGATTTTTCCGCACATAGTGCTTAACGAGTAGATTAAATTAATGCAATAACTTACGCCTTTGAATATAACAAATTATGAGCGTAAATGAAGGAACAGAATAATTCTTTGTTTTCATCTTTAAAACAATGCAAGCATGCATCACTTGATCATTAAACGCAATAATCACAACATTAACTATGTCCGGGTTCCATCCGAGAATAATACGCGAACCCTTAGCACAAGACACTTCATTCGACGTCCACTTCCATTTTCTAAACACACTTGCACAAAGCTTTTGTAATTTAGGCTTCAACACATGGGATTCTAAAATAGCACAAAGACAAAGGTTGTTTTCATGAATCACTTGACGAACCTCACTTTGTTTAGGGGTTTGGTTCATTCCCCTAATATTCCATGAACCTAAATTAGACATCGGTGACCGTCTCAGAGAGAGTGCTTGCCCTCTTCACAAAATCACATTCATTGTACACATGTTCCGCATCCTCCTCATCATCATCTACAAGATTGTTTGACGAAGAGGCATGCAGCTAATCATTAGTCCCAAACTCTATGTCCCTATTCATGAGAGTTTCAAAAGAATTCTTAGAAAACACATCGGGATAAGTAGGAACAGATTTTGTTACCGGCTGAATTTTTATGAATCTCATGTGGCTTATTCGGATCAGGTAGACTACTCTGATTCAGCCCTCCACCTTCATCCTTGTTAGGCTGTTTTGCAACAGCCTTATAGATAATGTTTGGTGTAGGTTTAGTAAGTTTAATTCCAGCTACATGCTTAGGAGCATTCTGTTTCTTCCTAACATTCTTACGACTTACTTTAGTAAACCCATCATCCTCTTCAAGCGCAAGAGTAGGTACTTTAACACGTTTAGGGCAATCCTCATCAACATGATCAAAAATTTTGCATGTTTCACACCAAGGAGGAGTCCATTCATATTCAATGTCCAATGTTTCAAGCGAATGACCAGTCCCATCAGGGAATGGAATAGCTACAACAATAGAGTCCTTTATAGGAGTAAGCGAGGACACTTTAATAAGAGCCCTTGCATAATCTTTTTTCCCCATGACTTCTTGCAAATAGTACTTGTATAAGCATCTAGTATAATAGGGCGACCAACTTGAGACGTTATCAAACATAACCCCCCCCCCCCCCCCCCCACTCCCCCCCCCCCCACCCCCCCACCACCCCCACCCCCCCCCCCCCCCCCCCCCCCCCCCCCCCTCCCCCCCCCCCCCCCCCCCCCCCCCCCCCCCCCCCCCCCTCCCCCCCCCCCCCCCCCCCCGCCCCCCCCCCCCCCCACCCCCCCCCCCCCCCCCCCCCCCCCCCCCCCCCCCCCCCCCCCCCCCTCCCCCACCCCCCCCCCCCCCCCCCCCCCCCCCCCCCCCCCCACCCCCCCGCCCCCCCCCCCCCCCACCCCTCCCCCCCCCCCCCCCCCCCCACCCACCCCCCCCCCCCCCCCCACAACCCCACCCCCCCCCCCTCCCACCCCCCCCCCCCCCCCCCCCCCCCCCCCACCCCCCACCAACCCCCCCCCCCCCCCCCAACGCCCCCCCCCCCACCCCCCCACCCCCCCCCCCCCCCAACACCCCCCCCCCCCCCACCCCCCCTCCCCCCCCCCCCCCCCCCCCCCCCCCCGCCCCCCCCCACCCCCACCCCCCCACCCCCCCCCCCCCCCCCCCCCCCCCCACCCCCCCCCCCAACCCCCCCCCCACCCCCCACTCCCCTTCCCACCACACCCACCCCCCCCCCCCCCCACCCCCCCCCCACCGCCCCCCCCCCCCCCCCCCCCTCCCCCCCCCCCCCCCCCCTCCCCTCCCCCCCCCCCCCCCCCCCCCGCCCCCCCCCCACCCCACCCCCCCCACCCCCCCTCCCCCCCCCCCCCCCCCCCCACCCCCCCCCCCCCCCCACCCCCCCCCCCCCCCCCACCCCCCCCCCACCCCCCCCCCCCCCCCCCCCCCCCCCCCCCCCACCCCCCCCCCCCCCCCCCCCCACACCCCCCCCACCCCCCCCCCCCCCCCCACCCCCCCCCCCCCCCCCCCCCCCCCACCTCCCCCCCCCCCCCCCCCCCCCCCCCCCCCCCCCCCCCCCCCCCCCCCCACCCCCCCCCCCCCCCCACCCCCCCCCCCCACCACCCCCCACCCCCCACCCCACCAACCCCCCCCTCCCCCCCCCCAACAATTTCGGAATATGCCACAATCGGTACATTATGAATCTTATTGTATCTTTAGTGAGTCTAGTATTAGGAGTCCAAATATTCAAGAATATTAGAACCAGTCTAATCAACCAGGGGCCTTTCTCTAGTACCTTTTCCATACCATCACGAGACGAGAACTGAAAAAAGAAGAATCCCTTCTTAAGCATTGATCGTTCTAGGCCGTATTTGGCCCAAGCATTCTTTACATAGTTTTCGACCAAAGGAAAAGCCAACCGATGCCCAATAAAATATCCATATAGAGTGTTCTCAAAGCGATTGCTTACCTCCTCCACAGCAGCTAACGAAATAGCCACATTAGCTCCCTGGACTAATTCAGAATTATTCATAACCTTTAGGCGTACTGCCTTAGTAGCAGCAGCCAAATTAGGATTTTTCAGCAGAGATGCAAATGAATTTACATCTCCACTCGCACCAGATTTCTTTAATTGCTTCACTTGAATAGCTTGCTGCGAAACCTCACCATTCAAAGCGGACACCTAAAGGTACCAAATAGTGTAAACCGCACTAAACGCCTAGCCCTCCTTGAATTTTTCCTCTTTTGACCCATCTTACTTCAAATAATTATTAATATTGGTCCATAAGATTAACCCCGTTGCCCATATCACTGTTCCTCCTAATCCTCTCTAAAACCAGACCAGCATAAAAAAATAATAAAATATTCAGAAAAGACCCATGGTTAAGGGCACAAAACAAAAAACCCTAATTAGGGTTTTATGAAAATCGCGCGGTAACCCTAACCACCCATCATTGACGACAGATGAACAATTAAGATTAAAAAACAAAACAAACCCTAGAAAATATAAGTGATTTCTTAAACCCTAAAAACAAATCAATCAGCCCTATAGATCCTGATCATAGAATCATGAAAATAACTCGATAAGGAAATCAATCACAAGGAATGATCTCACTATTTCTGGCTTTTCTATAATCTAATAACAGGATGGGTAGTAGCAGAACTGAATCGTTAGGTTTGGGAGAAGAAAATCGCCACACATTAAGATAAGAGACAATAGTTTCCACCTTTACTTATTGGATTTTATCCTATCCTAGACAATTTATACACCAAAGAAGGCGAACTATACAAGTTTTTTTTGTAAGGCGGTGTATACGTTTTCATAGGGCGATCTATACAAGTTGCAAGGAAGGTAATCTATACCATTTTTTTTGTAAGGCGATGCATACATTTGCATAGGGCGATCTATACAAGGTGCAAAGAAGGCGATCTATACCTTTTTTTTGTAGGGCGAGTTATACGTTTGCATAGGGCGAACTATACGTTTCTTATTGGCGATTTATACGTTAAAGAAAAACGAGGACGATTTATACGTTAACAAGTAGGCGACTTATACAGTTGAACTAAGGAGAGTTATACCATAAAATACCTAGGAAAATTATACATAAGCAAAAATGGTTAAACGTGCTTATTTTGTGTAATTTTGGGTTTTTCGAGTTCGTGTTTTGGTTGCTCGCGGATCTTCTAACATATTTAGTTACGATCGCGGTCTCTCAACGAACATCAAGGTGTATTTATTTTTGATCGATCATTAACACACGAGTCCTCGAGGAGCAAAACATAATTGTTGCATTTGTAAAAAATGAAATGAAGAAGACGAGGTCATGCTAGGCGGGAAAGTGTTTTGTCATTAATTATAATTTGAAATTTACACTTTTAGTCCTTGGATTTTAAGACAGCTTCACATTTCGTCCTTTGTTAGAGTATAACAAAAGTTAACGCCTTATTGTTGAACTAGTATTGCACATAGTCCTCATGCACTCAATTTATAAACCGTTAGTCCTCAGTGTTTGAAACTACATACACTGTTAGTCTTTAGCTCTTATAATTCAGCCATTTAGCCCTCCAAAGTGAACCGGTTTTACACAGTTCGTTCGTACAACTTTAATTAACAACCGTTAAGCACTCTACTTGGATTTTAATTACACCGTTAGTCCTTGTTTGTGTTTTAATCAACCGTTAAACATTTTAAGTTGAAAGTGTAGTAACCGTTCATCCTTTTTGCTCTACAAATCATTAACAAAAGTTCCAATACTTCAAATACAACAACGATCTCACCAACAAGAATTCTGTTTTCACGGTTTCTTCTTGATTTTGTAAAATCCCGCAAAATACTTACGTGTTTTTCGGTTTAAATCATAGATTTGTAAAATCCCATGATTGTTAATTGTTTCGTCAAAACCACAACAAAATCACTTAATCTACTTAAGATCCTTAAATTTCACACATCGAATTTCAATGGAATCTTTGAATTCTAATTCTCAAGAGAGAGATGCATCAGTTACAACAAATGCAAGACAAGGCAAAGGAAAGTTGAACGATATCATTTCGACTACTTCATTCACACCTCAAGGCTCTTTTAAACAATGACTTAAAAGGAACTTCTATCGAGGAAGGATTCGAACAGGCATTTGCGACACTCTTTGATCAAGATTTTCCAGAACTTTCAAAGCCACAATGTGGGTTTTTATTTTTAAGCTAAACCCATGGATCAACTAAAAAAAACATCTTGCCAAAGAAGAATTTCAAGAACTTGAATCCTTCAATGCATTTAGAGTACTCTTGCTATAATTTCAGACGTTCCTCTATTGACGATTCTCGCTTGATAATGATGAGTGTCTAATGATAAGCAAGTACTTTATTGCATACACAAAAACCAATGTTCCACTATTCCATGCTACACTAATTCAACACATGGAATCTTTTCGGGAGTCAATTCAGGAAAGAGCAAAGCATAAATGAAAGTATGACAGAAGGATGAATGACATAATGATGCAGTCAAAAGAGGGAAAGGTTGATTCGAGTAAAGCATTAGTTGCTGGTTTGGTTGTTACGGAAAGCAATGAGACAGAATCAGAAAGGCATGTTTCAACAGCAGATCGGGGAAAGATACACATGCTGAGGATGCAGATATCAACTCCGTGAATGACAAACAGCCAATGGCTAAGGTACAACTGTTTGCTGAACATAATATACGTGCTAATGAACAACGACATTCTGAGCAATCTGAATCCGTTTATGACACATATGAGTTGGAAAAGGTTGATAGAAATACCATTCATAAATCAACATATATGAGTCATAAGGGAGGAGAGATTGACCAGAATGCTGATGATGAAAAATGTTAAATTTCATGTCATTTGCTTGATTCATCATTTGATAACATGACAACTAAATTTTCAAACCAATTTCTCGAATCTGAAAATATATCTCTCAAAAAGATCGTTGCCTAACTTCAAAAAGACTTTTCAAGAATGGAAACACATTGTGTTAACATGAAACTTAAATATCAAAATCAAGTTTTAAAAAATGGGCAACATGGTCAAATTTTAAATGAAACAAGTAATAAAGTCAAGATTAAAAAGGAAATTGAGGTACTTGAAACAATCAATATCGAATTGGAACATAGTGTGGCTAAATTACTTACAGAGAATGAGAAGTTGCATAAGGAAAATGAGCATTTGAAACAGACTTACAAAGATCTTTACCGATTCATGCAAAAAAGAGACCGAGTTCAGACAAAAACCATAATGACTCACTGATTGCTAAAATAAATAGTAAGACTGTTGAAAATGCTAATTTAAAGGCTCAAATTCAGGAAAAGGTTTTTGAAAATGTAGCATTAAAAAACGAATTAAGAAAGTTAATAAGAAATAGCGTGGATACTAAGTTTGCAAAACCATCAATCTTGGGGAAACCAGTTTTACAACCGCTCAAAAACCAATCAGTTGTTAGACAGCCGAATGCGTTTAAATCTGAATGACCTAATTTTTTAAAACCACGGTTTGCCTCCTAAGTTGATGTGAATAACGTTTTGTCAAAACCAGTCACTCCTCATTATTTGCCTAAATTTAGAGAATCTGTGTTTGTAAAACCTCATCATGTGATTGCATCTGGCTCATCTAGGAATAGTTCTAAAGAATCGTATGGGTCAAATGACATGGCTCATAATTACTATCTAGAGGAAGCTAAGAAAAAGACACAAGACAAAAATAGGAATCTTAAACCTAGAGAAATGCCTTCTACTAAAACACACCACACTCCTAATGCTTGTACACCAAAACCTAGGAGCTATAATCAAACGTCTAAGAATTGGCCTGCATCTAAGAGTAGTGAGGAAATGCTAAAAGCTGTGCAAAAAGCAAATCATTCTAGGAATCCTAGTTCATTTTCAGACTCCAAACACTTTGTTTGTTCGACTTGTCAGAAATGTGTCTTTAATGCAAATCATGATGCCTGTATAACAAAATTCCTGAAAGAGGTGAATTCTCGCGTTAGGGTTCAATCCCCTAAGACTAGAAACAGTAACAAACCCGTAGAACCAAAGATTCATACTCAGAAACCTAGTAGGCAGATTGTTACAGGACATAGGTTTTCTCCTAATAAGTCTTCCGCTGTGCATGAGAAAACAAACACTCCTAGATCTTGCCTTAGGTGGATACCAACGGGTAGAATTTTTAACACTATTGGTCTTAGGTGGGTTCCAACTAGAAAGACATTCACCTCTAGCACAACAAAGGTTGACTGTAAACCCCCAAATGGTTCAAATGAAGATATCACTAACCCATATGAATGCGATCAAACTCTTAATGTCAGTGCAGGTACTCTTAACTTAAGTGCAGGTACATCTTTCAATCCTAAAAAGGAAAAACTTAGAGTTTGGTTGCTGAAAAAGTTGATGTCTAAGAATCAAGTGCCTTAGGGGATACACAAACAAAAACAGTCTCCAAACAGTTCTCAAGGTGTTAAAGAACAACAAAAACGTGCACATTTTGATGATCCATGCCATGAACTTCTCCATAGAGTCTACATTTCACAGGGATCATCTTCAAATGTACACAAATGATTAAAAGAACTACAATGGCGTCTGTAGACAACTCTTCAGGCCCCGTTCCTCAAAGAAAAGAAAAGTGTACGCTTCAGTGCGCTTTATCTTCAAAAGAAGAGAAATCTTCTTGTTTTCGACCATTCTCATCAACAATGATATGTTCTCACATGCTCGGATATTATTCAAGTGGATCAACATACATTAACTTGTATTTTAGCTCACTTGGTTAATCAAAAATGGCAATCACATATGCAATTTTTGAAGGGGGAATAGTGAGCAAAATATGGTCAAAAGTTGATTGATTTTTCAAATGGTCAAAATGGCTTCTGAACAATTCAGTTCAGGACCCGGGCTTCATTATATGACTCCTGCTACATCTAGTACAGGACTCGGTTCAAATCCTGTTTCTCAACAACCTTGTATTCCACCAAAAAGAGATGATTGGGATCGTTTGTTTCAACCAATGTTCGATGAATACTTTAACCCTCCACCAATAGCTTGTTTCCCTCCAGTTTAAGGAAAGCTGCTTGCCTAAGAGCTGAAGTATTAGCTGATTCTCCTATGTCAACTTCTATTGACCAGGATGCTCCATCAATAAGTATTCCTTCATCACAAGAATAAATGGAAACAGTCTTTAATCATTTCCAAGGTTTTTGAAGAATCCCAAAAACACCAACAATTCATGATGATCCACTTAAACGAATCTCCTAATAAGACTCGACTCCTCAAGAATCATCATCTATATGTGAGACAATCCAACGACTCCATTTGAAACACCATTGCCTAGATGGACTAAGGATCATACCTAATACAAACTTTGATTCAGGATCCTTCTCGCAGAGTCATCTACAAGAAGCAACTTGAAACTGATACCATGTGGTGTTATTTTGATGCCTTCATTACTTCACGAACCCAAGACTTCAAACAAGCAAGACTGAACCATCATGGATCGATGCAATGCAAGAAGAAATTTATAAATTTGAAAGAATTGAAGTTTGGGAATTGGTGCCGTGTCCAGATAACGTGTTCTTGATCAAACTCAAATGGATTTATAAGGTCAAAACAGATGAATCTGGTGGGGTACTAAAGAATAAGGCTCGACTAGTTGCTCAAGGATTCAGACAAGAAGAGGGTATCGATTTCGAGGAATCATTTGCACCGGTTGCTAGAATAGAGGCCATTCGTATCTTCGTAGCAAATGTCGCTCACAAGAATATAACAATTTACCAAATGGACGTCAAAACGGCTTTCTTGAATGGCGAACTCAAAGAAGTGGTCTACATTTCTTAACCGGAAGGATTTGTTGATCAAAACAACCCATCGCATGTGTACAAGCTTAAAAAGGCTCTTTACGGTCTAAAACAAGCACCACGTGCATGGTATGATATGCTGCCAAGCTTCCTCATCTCTCAACAATTCTCCAAAGGTGTAGTTGATCCAACACTCTTCACACGGCATGCTGGAAATGGCATATTACTGGTACAAATTTATGTTGACGATATAATATTTGCATTATCTAATACTCTGCATGTGTGATGAGTTTGCTCATCAGATGACCAATAAGTTCAATATGTCAATGATGGGGCAAATGTCATTCTTTTTAGGATTACAAATATCTCAAAGTCCTAGAGGCGTCTTTATAAACCAATCTAAACATGCTTCTAAAATTGTTAGAAAATATAGGTTGCATTCTATTGATTCTATCGACACACCCATGATTGAAAACAAGAAACTGGATGAATATCTATAAGGGAAACCAGTTGATACTACACTTTATCGTGGCATGATTGGATCCTTAATGTATCTTACATCCAGTAGACCTGACCTTTACCATGACGTCTGCTTATATGCCCGGTATCAGGCTAAGCCTACCGAAATCACTTATAAGTGATGAAATAGATCTTTTGATACCTTAACAGAACCATTAACATGGGTCTATGGTACTCAAAGGATACCGATATTGGTCATCAACAATAGCTTATGCAGATGCCGATCACGCGGGGTGTTAGGACACTAGACGTAGTGCATCGGGAAGCGCCCAGTTCTTAGGTGATAAACTTGTTAGCTGGTCATCCAAGAAGCAAAAGTCCACTGCCATACCGAGTATAGAGGCTGAATATATTGCCTTATCTGGGTGTTGCTCACAAATCCTTTGGATGAGTTCATAGCTAACAGATTATGGCTTTCAATTAAATAAGATCCCTCTATAGTGCGATAACAAGAGTGCGATTGCTTTATGCTGCAACAATGTTTAACACTCTAGAGCAAAGCACATCTATATTCGCTACCATTTCATAAAGAAGCAAGTGGAGAATGGAATCGTGGAGCTATACTTTGTCCGGACTGAATACTAACTGGCTGACATCTTTACTAAACCTTTACCTCGAGAAAGATTTAACTTCTTGATCGATAAGCTCGGTATGAAAAGCATGTCTCAAGAAACGTTGAGATGTCTGACAGAGGAAATGGATGAGTGATGGTGGTAACTCATATCCTGTATATATGAAAACATAAAAATTCCAAAAAGATTTTCCTTTTATAAAATTATACAAAAACAAAAAAAAATTAAATTAAAAAATCAGAAAAATATTAAAAATATTATCTCTGGCAATGTCCCTTCTGAAAATCGATTACATTTTACGGTCTTAGAAATGTCCTACAATGAATGATACGAGGCAGTAAATGAAGTTCGACGAGCAAAATTTAAAAAAAAAGCTTTCAAACATGCCAAATGGCCTGCTATTATTTTCAGATAGCAACACATCATCCATCTTAAAGGCAAGTATATCCGATAAAAAAGGAGACTTGACCTATCAACGAGAATTTATTCTCGGGCATGGTCTACTTTATGACCATGCAAAGGCTTGTGATTAATTTGCATCACAACTCGTGCTTCCTATATTCAAGAAGTGTACGTGTCAATGCGCTTATGTGTCAAAATAAGAGAAATCTTATTTTTAATTTTAAAAAGTTGTCTTCAAAATGAATCAGTGTTTTCAGTAATCGCAAAAAGTCATTTTCAAAGACAATTCAACCACTGAAACAATGACAACAACTCTTTAAATAGAAAACAGGGTTCATATTAGAAGGGGGAGATATTTTCATTCAAATAATCCTTTTTAAACGGTCTTTCAAAATAAAGTCACGGAATACACGTATAAAAGTTTTTTGATAATGATGGATAACAATTTTTCAAGGAGGTTACAAGGATTTTTAAACTTTACCCACGAGCTTTAGATGTCATTTGTTTTAAACTTTAGGGACTTATTTGAAATATGAGACCTAGTGAGTATAGGCTTTAAACGACATTCGATCAATATTGCCAAACAACATCATAGTTGTAAAATACATAGGATTGTTTGAAATAAATCAACTATTTAATAGCCATGAAGTTGATTCTCACAAAAAACGGGGATAGATCTAAGCTTAGTTATACCTCAAACACGATCTCAAGTTTGTATGCGTACAAGGCTTTACTGATTCTGAGGTGTCGAAACCAGTAAGGGGGAAGGAGTAGGTGTATACTTGATAGAGTCCATTGGCCTTCCTTTTGAGTCACCTGTCTTTATATTTTAAGGCCTTCCTTTGTATCTACTTCGTGCACTATTTTTCACACATGGTGGAAGAGACATCTCGTCATTAGTCAATATGGATCATTTGAGTCCCCGGGGGGAAGTGTTAGGTGTATAATTATTTAAAACGTGAGAAGAATTCTTTCTGATTCAATAAATGCTTCCTCAAACGGTTAATCACTAAGCTTATTTTTTTCAAAGAGAGTAGAAATAATTGACAAAAGAGGTACACATAGGTTTGATAAGTATGATGATTCCTTAAGTTATTTAGTATTCTGCAGAAAGAAATGAGTACATTTGGGACTTAGTTGGACTTTGGGTTTTCATATATTTTTTTGACTACTTAGAGGGAATAATATGAGACTCCGAGACTTAGTTGACTTTGGTCTTTCAATTTATATCATCACAGCCGTGTAAGAAGAAACACGGACATCCGGGACTTAATTGACTTTGGTGTTACGGTTTCGATTTAATTATGTTCTTCGGATATTTGGGCTTTTCACATCAAGACTGCTTGAGGCGATTTGCAAGAAAAGTTTCAACTCTACTCAAGAAAGGATTGCTGATTTAGGGGGAAGCTAAGACAACTTCTTATGAGAGACTACGGGGAAGACCTACGCTGCTACAAAGAACCATATGATTCTATCATATGATGTTCTCATCATTCAGGTCAAACCTCGTACATATTAATCTTGTGAATTTGTATATATGTAGTGTAGACTTTATGATGATAATAAGGAGTGCTCGAGTACAAAATTTTCAAGAATTTCTTAGTAAATTCAAAATTTTCAAATTATTGTACTCAACACTGTCTTATATACCTTCAAATATTGAGGGGGAGCATTAAAATGTTCTTGTTAGATATTGTGTAAACATTTTGTCCCCCTGAAACGATTATCAATTTATATCCAAAATATCAACGGATTAACATTTTGGATAAGGGGGAAAATGTGATTAAACTGAATCTAATTTGTACTGAAATGTGATCATATAAATCGGACTCAATGCACTCCACACTTAGCATGTAATACGATTATGACGCACATGTTAAGGGGGAGCTTTTAGTGATGATGAAAAACTCTCAAACTGTAAATCTTTTGATATTTCTATCAAACACTTTGATTGAACTTTTCAATGATTTTGGCCTCGATTGTGATGGAATACCCAAAAGACCGACCATGTACTTAAATTTATGGAGTTATAAGGTGGTTAGGTATAGGTATTCAAATCCTATGATCCAGCCAGAACCGGAGGGATCTACCCAGGGATATCCACTAGATAGTGTAGAAGTCCTTAGGTATGATACAAAAGGAGAAAAAGTGAGAATCGGGAATAATGCCGACTGAGATGGAGCTAACACTGGAACAAACCCAACAAGGTGTTAGTTATGAAGTCTCGGTAAGCATTGAAGGGGTTGAAGAATGAAAAAGAAATGTAAGGATAAAGGGTGTAAAGAAAGAAGCCCTCCATACACTTAGGCAGAAACTGGGTCAATACATAAACTGTCAGAAACACTAAGTTGTTGTCTGACATTGAAGACAGTCATGGACCCAGTTTCATTTCTCAAAAGACTCTTGTCTCTCACAACCCTCCCTAGCCACTCAAGGTCTCTCAAAAGACTCTTGTTTCATTTCTCACGGAGATTACACGTATTTATGTTGACTTTCTCACTCCGAGTTATTTGATATTGAAAAGGTGGCAGTCTGCTCCAGCCTCCGATCACTAAAACAAAAGTGCACTATTGAGTCTAGAGCCAAAAGAGATCATCCATAAATCTCATTAGGACACTTGTCAAATTATGCTTGCTTAATCACACAATGTGAATAACAAGATATATATTAAGAGTCCTACGCATTATCCTTGTGATTTTTCCAGAACATCCGAGTGATATAATTCACAGTGAAGATGAAAATCCTGCTTGAGCCAACATCAAACAAGCTCATGGTAGGTGACTTGTGTGATTCTATATGAATCAAACTTGTGACAACTGGAAAGAAACGATGGTGTGATTCTATAAGAATCAAACTTGTTCCAGGTTATGAATTAACGATTGATGATGAATTTTTGAAATGATTAACACTCTCGATGTGTCACAAAACCACTTTAGCAAGTGACACGTCGATTGATTTTCAAATCGATTTTTTTCTATTCAATCGGTGAGACAATAACTCACTAGTTCACTCTTATCGTGTTGTCTGCTTTGAGAGGTTCCGATAATGAGAACATGTTGAGTATGATGAATCTAATACATATGTATTAGAAAGATTCAATGCTACAAGCTGGAAATCCTGTCAAGGAGATTCTTCATAAATTGAATCTACCTGATCACACAGGTTGATCCTTACAGATTTGAAGGTTACTCCAACCAAACATAGACGAATGACAAAGCCATATTCGTCCCCCCGCTTTATTGCTAACTGTTTTAATGCAGGATACTTAAAGATGGAGGTGAAGGTACCTGATTCCATCTGACTCACAAGATTCATAACCACATGCTCATACACGACCGACAAACATAAAGACATCATGAAAGCTCAAGTACATGTTTCAAGACTTCCGCTACTTTGATACCGTGCATCTTTCTTGAAGTGACGAAGTATTAAAGACAAATAAGTTTACGTCACTCTAATACCGAACGTCTTTCTTGAAGTGACGAAGTGTTAATGTTAAAGAATTTCAAGAAAGATGCAACATTAAAGCTTTTCAAGTCAACAAATCAAGAAAGGTATGAGCATGTCGGTCCCAAAGTCACAAGTTTCACAAGTTGGTAAAGTCACAAGATGGCAAAGAGATTATGCTTGGTTGATGATCTCAAGATGCTCAAGTTCGCATTCTCTCAATACAAGTTAAAAGGAACAAGCTCTATCCTGAAGTCAATGCTCACCACACCATATTCACAAGAAAAAGTAAAGAAATGAAGTTTACGAGCTAAAGAATAAAGATAAAGCATAGTATGCTAGGATTAAATTTTTGTAAATTGGAGTGACCTCCCTTAGGGGGAGATTGTTATGAACAAGAAAAGTCTCAGTCACTTCTATATTAAATAGTCAAAGCCCGTAGTTAGTTATGGTTTAGTAACATAAGCTAATATGGCCCAAAGGCCCATGAAAAGCCTTGTTAGGCCCATGGCCGGCCAATACTAGGTATAAATACCCTCTCTATGGCTTGGAGAGGGTGTTGGTTGGTTTTGTATTTCTCATTTTCATAATACATTTCTCTTTCTACACTTTCTCTCACTAGAAATACATCCTTCCTTCTACTTTCTCTCTCTAGTTCTTGCTACTCATATATTAATGATTACTTGTATTCTACACTTCCCCTCAACATGTGCATCGATATTCAAAAAATGTTTAGCACATGAAGGTTAAAGCTCGCACTTGAGTCCATAAAATCACATCAGTAGTCATATATTTTAATCACATTAGTCATATATTTTAATCACATTTTCTCCCCTTATCAAAAATGTTAAATCTCTTGATATTTTGGATATCAATTGATTTAAATATAAATGCATTCTGGGAGAAAAATGTTCTGATTATTAACAAGCCATATTAGGAACATTTTAATGCTCCTCAATTTCTGAGGGTATTATATGATGTTTGAGTATGTTAATTTGAAATTTTTTGAATTTACTAAGAAATTCTTGAAAATTCGTACTCAAACACTATATACGCCTAATTTTTGTCTAAACTACGTATTCACATATTCACAAGATTTATTAATTACGATAGAATGACCTGAAATGGAGTAGGACAAAATATGACAAAGTCATATTGTCCGTTCAAGTAGCCTGAAGTCTTCTTCGTAAGCTCTCTCACCAACGAATTCCTCTAAATTCCTCATTAACCTTATTTCAAAGAGTTGCTGATTGATAGCCTTGATCATGATGCGAGACCTTTTTTGTCTAATTTACTCCATCTTCTCTTTGGCAAGTAATCCATCGTTAGGTTGG
>BQNB010056045.1:0-38829 GCA_026074375.1 Tanacetum coccineum | reverse complement strand
AACCATAATTATTCTACTCATAATCTCTCATATGTATTTTTACACTCAAAACCCTAATTCAAAACCCTAAACCTTAAAACCGAGCTAGTTTCTAAACCATGAACTGTTTCTTGATTTTTATCCATCATAAACCTAAACCAACACACAAATAAGTTGTAATAACTTAATTTACAACATTATAAATCATATTATATCATCATTTCATCATTTTACTTCAAATGTATGCGAATTAAATCCAAGAAACCTTAACCGTGCCTTAATATGAACATTCGATCCGTTTACTCGTTTTCACCCATTTTTAACCCAAACAACCTATCAATTTTTATTAATAATCCTCAATACAAGTCTTAGGATCATTAATCCACGCTTATAACTCAAATGTACATGAAATGCAAAGCTAAAAATCCTATTCGAGCCGTAAAGAGACCCGCGACCATGTTTTTGCATTTTAACCCATTTTAAAACTTAATTTTGCACTCCAGCACCTCATGACTCACCCACATGCTACCTTAAGAAACTTACCATGCTTCTATATCTATTTATTGGTTCCTTATGAGGCCACATCACTTCCCTTGGTCCTTAAGGCAGCCGCGGCTAAGAACAACCCCAAAACCACTTCCACCTTGGCCTAGCTACTACCATAGACCTCCATATCACCTCCCTAGACCCTCCAACATAGCTACATTAGAACCATGCCACCTTATCCCTTCACCTTGGTCACTAAGACTTATTTAGGCTATAAATAGAGTTCAAGACCCTTCATTCTAACTCACCCCACACTTCTTCGCTCAAATAAGTTCTTAAGATATCCTAAGAAGTCTCAAGATCAGAAGTGAAGCAAAAGAAACCAAGAAAAGAAGCCTCGGAGTCGTTATTCTAGGCGTACGAATTTAAAAGTCTCGATTTTGACCAGTTTCTAAGCTATAAGCTCAAAACCAGGTTCCATAAGTTTACATTCTATTTTCATACCCTTATAATGTTCATATGATCATGCTTAAATCATTATATAAAGCTTTGAACTCAAAAATATATGTGTTTTACCTTTTTGATCCAAACCGAGCTCATAAAACCCTAATTTTATGTTTTTACTTAATATATAAGCTAAACTTGTAAACTATTGTTATAATCTATCCTAATAATCTTATCTAACATTAAAATAAGTACTTTATTAAGTCTTGGAAGAATTTGAACTTAAAACCCGCGCGTTTTCGTTTTAAAACCCTAATTTGACCCTTTTGCTTTCTAGCTTAACGAATCGTTAATTTAAACTTTCGTTACATTAAACCTTCATATTTTAGCTTATATTAATAAGCTATAACCTGAAAATGTCTTTTGGAATGTTAAAATAAGCTTGCATGGCAATTCGGACTTATTTTGTAAATATTATCCATGCAATAGGTATATATTGTAATTGTCTGAAACTTATTACTAAAAGGACTAAAAATGTCATTTTTCAAAGTTATAACTATAGAGGTCTATTATGTCACTTTACAAAGTGCAAGGTTTACTTTTTACATCTTTTAAACTTGAAGGACCAAACTCGTAAAAGTGCAAACTCCAAGGGTATATTTTACCATTTTTCATTCTCAAGGGTCTAAAATGTAACATTTTGAAAGAGTATAAAAATATATTCAAAAAATTACAAGACATAACTTTAATTAACGCTTGACGTGCTTATCATTTCCATATATTGAATAAAACGCTTAAAACCGATTATGTTCTAACCATTATATCATTCATCATCGATGTGCTTTTATAAATCATGTCCCGAATCCATATCGTACCACATACTAGGGAGGTTCATATTAAGGGGTTTCATCTTGGTATTACGTTCTGACTGAGTTGTTGGATTTACGATTTAAAGTGCCCTAGCTCCTCAAACGTTTACTGAATGACTTCTGAATTATGATGGCCCGAACGGTGTTATGATAATCTTTATAACTAAATCAACATCGATATACAAATTTATATATCCAATCAAACTAAGACTTGACATATTACCCCCCAGGTTGTGTGTGACGAAGTCGTTACTTTAATTCCATATACCTTTGCTATCAATCAAATTTCCCTATAACTGTTAAGGTGAATTCATAGCCCCTCTTTTACCACTTTACTTATTTATAAATCTTTTAGGAGAGATACATGCTTGTTTACAAACTCTTTTACATACTCATTTATCTTATAACAATGTGATTACTTTTTAAAGACTTAGTGAGTTCATAGCCTCACATTTCAATATTTCAAATATTTCATAAACCCGCGAGGGGGATACATGATATAAACCATGACTGCAATTAACTTTGTATGCTATTCCGAGTTATTATCGCCTAAGTAACTGCTTTGCCTTTAAGTCCCCAATATCATGAATCGTTAATTACTTTACGGAGTAAGCGTGAATGTTGTGAATAGATCTATTTAGATTGGACTCCTCGATTGGTGTACCCAGTTATACCGGTAACCAATTGCACATCATTAGAATATAACTACGGGTGTTTTGGTAAAGGCATCCGTTGGGGCTTTAACTTATCAAACATATCCCAAGGCTTTGAATTCATGAGCTAATGGCAATAATAATTGTTTTACAAATAACGGGTGTATAACAACGTAACCCAATATCGTACTTTTATTCAAATTATTTTACTTAAACCTATGAATTTCACTCAACCTTTGTGTTGACTTTTTAGCATGTTTTATCTCAGGTAACTAAGCAACCTATGGCACGGAGTGGCGAAGACATGAAGATGGAAAAACCGTTATCATTTAAACTTTGTATTACAGATTTTGGGACCTTTCGTTTCTAAAAACTCTGAAGAAATAATGAATGATAACTGAATTTTCAAAAACGACTCTTTTTGATTCGTTTTCTATGATTATGACTGTTGTACCTTGAAGTAATACCCCAGATTAGCTTTTGCTGCTATATGTAAAAATGGGGGTGTTACATAACACCAAAAGTGGTTACGCCGTAACCTATTCTTCGAAACCTTTTCTCTTTTACGGTTCACTGAGGGAGACCCAAAAAGGACTCTACTTTTGATTATAGTCTTACCAATTAGTTATGAACTTGGACACTAATTCCAACAAATATTGGTAATGAACTTTTCAGTTTCGAAAATTTCACCTTCAAAATTTTACTAGCTAGGTCACTTTTATCGATTAAATGATGTAAGTTGGTTGATTAAATTATACATGTTAAAACTAAAGGGTATGAACCAATATGATGCAGAAAAGAGTTTAGGGGTTTAAGCAATGAAATAGTATAACTTTAGTGTTTCAGCATTATCAATCACTAATTTAATCCATACCAGCCAATTAATGATGGTGGTTATAGATCCAGCGAAACGTGAATTTCTTGATTGGGAAAAGCGATAGAAGATCATCAAAGGCGTTGCCAAGGGGCTTTAATACCTTCATGAAGATTCACGTCTAAATATAATACATCGTGATATGAAAGCTAGTAATGTGTTGTTAGATGCAGAAATGAATGTCAAAATTGCAGATTTTGGCAGGGCAAGGTTGTTTAAACCAGTGGAAACTTAAGCCAACACTAGTTGAATTGTTGGAACCCACTTTCTCTGGATGAACTTCATTTCTGGAATATTACCTTATATCTTCTACTTACACGTCATGAACTACTGTAATCACTTTTGTGACATGATATGGGTGACTAAAATGTGGCCAGAGTTTTATCTGACCTATATTGAGTTTTCTGCATGGCATCTTAGACGCCTATTTAATTTGGTTGAGGATTATTGTCTGCTTATTCGAAACTGTGCTAGGCTAATGGTCTATTTTTAATTGTTATGCGAGCCTATTAGATAAGACATTTATGCAAGTGTTAAGTTTTTGTTTGCATGGTCTATGCCCTTCTATATAGTGGTTATATGGCACCGGAATATGTCATGCATGGCCAATTCTCAGTGAAGTCAGATGTCTTTTGCTTTGGAGTGTTGGTACTTGAGATTGTGCAGGCCAAAGGAACCAAAGTTTCCAGAATGGAGATATCATCCAAGATCTTCTTAGCTTTGTATGTCTGATCTATATATTCCATTATAATCATAAAAAATGTTTTAAATAAAATTCCCAAGAAGAACTAATTTTGTATTATAGTATAAGCATACTGAAACCAAATATTGATGTCATCTTTTAGGCATGCAAATGTTGGAATAATAGGACATGGTCAGATCTGATAGATCCTACTTTGAAGAAGGTATCAGGTTTATTGCGCTACATCATTAGGAGTATTCACATCGGGTTATTATGCATTCAAGATAATGTTACTGATAGACCAACTATGGATTCGGTTGTTCTTATGCTTAAGAGCTTGTCTTTTACGCTTCCACTACCATTGGAGCCTGCATTGTTCATGCGTAGTAACACTAATCCTAGAATACCGCTTCTTCTAAAGTTTAGTTCTTCTTTGGGGAGTATTGGTTTAGAAAGACCTGAAGTATCAAGAATGAATTTAAGTCCCTTTACTTTTTCAGTAAATGATGTTACAATATCTGATATCATTCCTAGATAGGTGGATGTCTTATTTTTTACCACTTACGGTTATCTGTTGAGCCTAAAGATGCAAATCTAAATGTATTTTTTTAATCATAAATGTCATATACCATCTTATAGTATTTTTAATTTTTATATACAAATTACTCCGAGGCTCGTCCAATGGACGGGCTAGCTTCGTTTTAATTACCTAATTTCGTGTATAAATTTGTTTTCTGGCCAAAGACATATATTGGAAAAAGAATCGGTTTTTGATAACTAAATGGAACTGAATAGTTAGTATAAATGTTTGTTTGAATGATAATTAAGTCATGTACCACATAAGGCTATTACATTTATTTAAAAGAGTATACACAATGACTCATTAGACATTGGGAGCAAAAATAGTTAACAATTCCGTGATCAAAAACAACATTTGTTAATCGTTTTATTTCGAACCAGTTATTTAACTTTTTTTTAAAGGGTTTTCCCGATAAAGTTTATTACTCCAAAAAACATTTAAATACAAAGGATGAAGGTGAGTCTCATATCTCCGCCCGTTACATAGGCAAAACTACTTCCTTATAAGAAGGTACACTAAGTGACTAGACAACAAAAGAAACAAAAAACTATTTCTTCCTACGACTTCGAATGCTGATATCCAAATTATCACATATATCTTAAATTTTGTCAAGAATATTCTGTCCTTCATACATATCATCATCGTATGGGTCTTCATCATAGTCAGCATTCTCATAAGAATCCCTCAATTATTCCAGCAAACTTTTAGTGCCAAAACCAACATTTTCTGAAGCCATAGAATGAGCCATATCATTATCAACTGATTCAACCTCATCCTCACTATCATGATCACCCGGATAATCAATCTTTTTCAGAGGTTTACCATCATCATCTACATGAGTAACTTTTCCGTCAATAATTAGCTTTTTAAGCTTTCCAATACTATCAATAATAGGAGTAGTACTAGTATTACTAGTTTCAACTTTAAAAAACGAAGAGCAACTAGAATTGGCCCCGTTACTAACTCCCCATCATTTTTAACCGAATTAAGCACATCAAATGGATTTTAATTACTAACCTCTTTAGTAGGCTTCACACATTTCTTCTTATTGCCGCTAGTGTTAGCTGTAGGCTTTTTAGAAACAGGTCTATACTCTTTTGCTGGTTTAAATCCCACTTTCGGACCAACTGAAACACTTTTAGTAGCCTAACTAGGCTTCTTCAAGTTCTTCGCCATGGCCAAACCTAGATTCTTGGGACACTACTCTTCAATATGACCAAAAACCTTACAACACGCACATCTATGGGGTTTCCACTTATATTCAACACAAACAGTACACGTATAAAACCCCTCCCCAGAAAGTTTAGACAAAGCCACTAAAATAGTATCTTTTAACTCAACATCAGCCCGAACTTCAATCATTGCTCTAGCATAGCTTGACCTACCCTATGATTGGACGCACATGTCAGATGTATAAGAGTCAAGCATCAAAGGAGTATCAAGCTTAGTAGCAGTAGCACTCAAACCATCCTCACTAAATGCAGTCACAGGGACACCATGGAGTTTAACCTACACCGGAACATTACCCACATCTTCTTTTAATAAGTTCACATCTGGATCCTACTTTTTCAAAATAAGCGGATTATTATGAATAAACCATGGACCATTTTCAAGCATTGTATCCAAACCATCCATAGAGCTAAACTGGAAGGAGAATATCCAGGTAGACCATTTACCAGTCCATATTTACCCCAAGTGTTCTCAACATAGTTAGCAACAACGGGTAAGCCACACGCTTTCCCAAAAAAATCTATATACCGTATTAACAAACCGTGCACTAGTAGCTCTAATAGACTTCACCAGAACAACCACATCAACCCCGTTTCCTCCTGAAGTAAATAAGGTGCGAAAATTCATAGCCTTTCTACTCGAACCAGTAGTAAATAAATTAGCATAAGAAGTACATGGTTTCTGGTTAACATTAGGGCTAGTCGGTGTCTGCCCCACATTCACATCTTTAGTATTCACTGTAGCATCCACATGCTCTTCCATAACAGACGAGGATACCAAGACCGTATCCTTTTCTTTAACACCTCTCCCACCCCCACTCCTTTTTGACTCAAAAAACCTCGTTCCATTCCAATCACATTCAAACCTACACACGAACTGCGTAATTACCAGCCACAAAACACAACAACACCACCACAGAACCCAACAAATCTCAGATTAAATTATACCTAACGAATTAGGGTTTATAAAACGAGTAAGCAAACCACCAATTAATCCCTCAATCACAAATAGTGTAGGAATGATATTGATAAGCACGCAAAACAGTACCAGATCGTTACTTTTCCAATCACAATTCACCAAAAGAAAAATACATAGTCAAAGAAAATAATCCTAAAGTCGGTTAGTGAAGCCAATTAATCAACTAAATGACCAAAGCGATTAAAAAATTGATAAAAAGCAATCACAAAACGATTTAGGAATGATAACTAAAGCACAATGAAAGATTAAAGGAGCAAAACCAATAAGAATATAGCAGATTGAGAGATTCTGACTTTGTCTCCAAAAATCGATGATCATACGACGGGTATAAAGTTTGAAGGCTATGATAAGCCATCTTGTAACTTGGACATGTTATTGGATAAAAAGAAAGAGTGCCTGCTGAAGCTATTATAAAGCACGGCCCACACCAACAACTTTGAGTGCACCATTCGACCTCTATGCGTAAACATAGAGTCTGACCTTGTGTATTACGTAATAAGGGCTTAGGATGCTTTGTTTTGCCCCCGGAATCACCTAATTTCGTCAAGTAAATAAAAAGATATAAGGACCCAAAGTTAGTACTGCTGTCACGCAGTTAAACTCTGCTGACAGACAGTTAATACGCAGTTTAATACTAAGCTTGACAAGTACATTTCTACACCCTACTTAAGCCTAGTTTTTTGACCCATTTAGACTTAGGCGTGGAAAGAACAAGTAGGGGCTTTTTATAGTCAACCTGGCATGTTATATTTAGCAACTTGAATCACGAAAAATGGCTGAGAAATGAGCTCGCAATTGGATCCAGCTGCCATGCAGTTAATATTGTTGGCACGCAGTTAGTACTGCCGAATGCGAGTTCGACCCCCCTACTTTAGCCTCATTTTCGACCCTCTTAACGACCTCCGCCCCCAAAACTTATAAAAGGTAAGAACGTATAAGCCTAGTCTATGTTTTTCATCTGTGCTTCTAATTTTTTAAAGTTAAGCGTTAAGTAACGCATCAACAAACTGATTTCCAAAGTCTGGACACGCATTACATTAGCCAGTTGAAATAACCCAATTATATCTATGTCTTTGAAAGCAGTGTTGCGACCCACATTTTAGCATTATATTTAAACTACTTAAACGACGTGTTTTTAAGCCGAAACTTTATTTAACGGATATTGTATACAACCCAAGCTAAGATTTTCAAAAAATGTAATTAGTTTTTCCATATCATCAATTAACGAACCTGTAAAAGTCGAAACCTCTAAGTCGACTCAAATTATGAAAACATATTAACTTAAAGTTTAATTCAAAAGGAAAGTGTCAATGTTTCAACCAACTAATAAAACGCAACTTAGAGACCAAACCAAGAACATAGTATGTACAGTCTAAGGTATTCTTACATGGCCCTAAGGTCATAAATTATAAACTTGAGTTTGACCCGTTGACGCCGATAAAGTTGACATTTTTAAAATTGAGGAATTATTTTCAAATGACCATTTACTTCAATTAAAACTCAAGCACGACAGCTAAGGGACAAAAGATTCTAGTATTTATTAATTATGTTTCCGTTGAGTGAATATGGTATTAATCTATTTGCATAGGTTGCGATAAAGTCTTTTTTGCATCGTATTTTTTGTGCCACTCGCTATGCTTCAACTTAATCAATACTTACCGTGAGTTTCATATCCCCACTTTACTCCGTTTTGGATAAATGTTTTATATCTTTTTGGGGTGAAAAACATGCTTTGTTTAAAATTGACTTAATGTACATTTATCATGATTACGTGTTTGCCTAAGTAGCGATAAACCCTTTGAGCCCATTATCATGAACTGTCAATTACTTTGTGTGAGCGCGAATATTATATATTGCAAAAAATAGTGAAATGTAGACATAAGTAAAATAATACATTCCTCAAATATGATTCCAAGAATCTCATAAAAAAATTATGAAGTGTAGTCAAGATATACATGCGAACAAGCTCTAGCAACCAGCAAGAAAATAATACTAGAAGATATTTAGTCAACTAGAAGAAAAAATATACAAAACAACCACTCTTCATACTACTACATGCGAACAAGCTCTAGCAACAAGCAATCCGTATGCAAACACACGAATCAATACCCAAATAATCACAACCACGAACAAACAAGACACGTACTATTCTATAGGAAGCGCGCACACGAACCCAATAACGATCAGCAGTAAACGAAAACAATCCCTAAAAAATTAAGGGTTATCACAGATCACGATCACCAAAATGTCAACACAACACCAGCAACTCAGCCAAACAAAACGAATCAAACAGTTAAAACCCTAAAACGAATATACAAGACCGTACCCTAATCGCAACCCCTTGACTTGAGCAGCAAATAATCAACCCTAGGATTAATTACAAAGAAGACGACGAGTAATTAGAATCAGTATCATGGATCAGGTATAAAGTTTAAGGATCGATCGTTTTGTTGAAAGTTAATCGCCACAGTCGCCCTTTATTTTAGAGAGGAAAATCTTTTAACACTTTTTAATATGGTCCACATGCTCTAAATGATTTATTAACACCGATATGACGAGTTCCATTTAAGTACCATAATCATCCGAGATCAAACCACATTTTCGTAGTGGCACAGGAATTCAGAACGTGTTCAAGTTGGATACTTACGAACAAATGCAATATTACAGAAGGAAGAAGGGCGGTAACTCTAGTAAATTTTATTAATCATATATTTTTATCGACTAGTGATCATAAACATATTCAGTTTGCAGATTAGCGAATGGGAATGCATTTCATAGAGATTAATAGATCAAAGTGACGTTTAACAAGTGTACAATTAAAATATCAGTAACTATGCTTTTCGTCCCAATCAATGCATCATTTGATTACATCTTCTCACCTTGAAATTTTCGAAGTCAACCCATAATATCCTATTGAAATCTAACCTATAAATGTGTAGGGTCTATGAACCATATATAGAAAAATGTTCTAAAATTGTATTAGGTATACCATTAAGCTAGTTGTTATTGTTTTATTATGAATATAGTAGAACCAAAAAGGAAGTAGGTTGTAAAATATTCAGTGCTGATGCTACTACCAAAGATTTCAACATCGACCCAACGTTTACTAATATAACGGTTGATTCGGTTTACATATTGTTTACTAGCTTATAATCCCGAGTTTTGGTCTTAAAGTTAACATAACTAAAAAGTAATAATATAAATGTTGTTTATATCAAAAATTTGAAGTATATGTTCCGTGTATTCATTTGCATATCTGAATAACACTTGCTTCATTTTGATATTTATAACACTGTGCGTGTATTAGTACTACGATCACTTTAGTATAATAATAGTAATAAAGGATTCTGTTTAAAAAAATACTGTACTATATTTTTCTAAACATAAATTAAATTATGGTACTGATAATTAAGTTAGTCTAATTCAACTGTTTATGGCCGGATGCAACACTTTCAACATAGGATTAACACGCTTTGTCTAAGAGGTTAGATAACATTATAAGTATGTGTGTTCTAAATATGATTACAATGATTATCTAATACTTTGGATTAATCAATTTTGCAGGTTGTATCCATCCAAATTACACTTTGGGTGACTTCTGATCCATTTGACACGTTTGTGTTTATCAAATTTTTTATGGATTTTTACCCGTTTTACCTGTCGGACATAAACCTTAACCCAGATCAACTGACAACCACATCATGATCAGTAGTAATTATGTTAGCATGTAAACCAAATATATGTTATCATTTGTACATAGTTAGTTCTTAAACGAGAAATGGGTTAGTTTTTTTTTTCTTCTTATAATCATGAGGGATAATCATAAACAATATAAATATTTCAGTTGGTCACGAATCGTTGGTGAGGAAGAGTACACCCTGTATAGGAAGGCTACTACCATAGAGATCTTACGACCGCAAAATATAAAATTGCTAATTACTTTCAAGTTCAATAATAACTTTGCTTTGATCACCAAGTTTAACTTGTTTATTTATATACTTAATATCAAAAAGCTGGATGATCCGTAAATATTATAAGTTCTCACTTTACTAACTCTATCTCCACTTTTTTTTTAAATGGCGGAAATTTATTAAAAATCTCAAACAAGAAACTAGAGGCAAAATTTATAAAGTAAAGTCACAAGTGGTGGTTGGATATAAATTCCCGTCGTTCCAAGAGGGACTAATTCTACCACAAAAAAATGCAAGTCGAGACAAAACATACATATATATATATATATATATATATATCATATCACACACACATATGAAATTATATATAGTGCTTTTTTTCCGGTTCCATTGAGAAGTTTTTTATTTTGAGAAGAAAGAGAAAATCTTCGTTTAAGCTAATTGATTCATATATTTATGATTTGATATTACAAGTAAACAACATTTAATATTGATACAAATCTAATAAATCACCAATTTGATTCCACAAAGTCAATGCTAAAATTCGAGTTATTTGGTAATGGTATTCCTTAAAATTTGAATATAAGATTTCAGTATTGTACGTTATATCGCCAAAATCAAGAGATTATTTTTCGACATTGAATATCAAATTTTTTATACATTTTGGATTATAATCACATTAAAATGATTTAATACGCTTGAAAACCTGTTTAATCAAAGTTGTAAAAAATCTATTCATTTTTGAAAACAAATCTCAATCATCCTGCTCAAAATAAAAATATTCTCAATCGAATCCGGATTATATAATATACTATAGATATATATATATAATATATATATATAATATATGATATATATATATCTATGAGTGTGGTGAGTGTGTGTGTGTGTGTGTGTGGTGTGTGGTGGTAAAAGTATATATAAATTAGTATAATATATAAATATATATATATAGTAGAATATATATATAATAATATATATAAATATATATATATATATATATATATGTATAAGGTATAACACCAAATTAGCCCACTTACTAGTCGTGTGTCGTGAATTGGGATATACTAAATAGAATAGGGTGTGATAATGAAGTTGATGAAATGTTGAGGATTAAGTTGTGTGAGACTAGAACTTACGAAGAAACATTCACTTCTGTGGCGTGGATTAGAGCTTTCAACATTAATGAACCAATTTATTGAGAGCTTTTCCATGAGTTTTATTCAACTATAAGAATGTTGATGAATATTGTGCGGATACGAGTTGAAATACCAGAAGAAGATTATAAAGTTTAGACTTGGTGGTTGTGCTCACAGTTTGACTTTGTTGGAATTTGCTCGTGGATTGGGATTATATCATGCTGAGGAGCTTGATGAGGAAGGTTTTGATGTTTATTTTCAAGGAGGTTTGTCTAGTGATGAGCATTCTAACGCTCAAGAGTATTGGTTAAGCATTAGTCGATAGGAGAACTTAAGTTTATCTAGGAGTCATGCCTCTACCATTAGGAACCCAGTTTTGAGGGTGTTGCACAAGATGATAACTTATGGCTTGTGTCATAGGACAACTAGGTATGATAAAATACAGAAAAATAATTTGTGGCTATTGAGTATGTTTGATGCTAGACACCAAAATGAGTACGCAAATGTTGCTTGATTGATTGCGAGATGGATGAAAAGAAAAGGAGCTAGTACTCAGAGAGAGAGAGTTTGATTTGCTGCGGACAGTTTATCACAAACCTTGCTAGGAAGGCAAGGGTGTTGAGTGATGAGGTGATAAGGAGTTTGAGTGCTCTAGTTTACTGTAAATATTTGAATACTACTACACTGAGAAAGTTGATCGACTGATTCCTGAGGATCCACAGCCGGATGTACATAGAGTTGCTATCCTGAGAGCCCAAAGAGCATCAATGCACGACTTGTATGAGAGGATGGGTAGTATGAAGATATGCCAGGGAAAAATAGAGAGGATGACTTATAGGTAGTCGTATCAGTGGGATAGGTATGTTGGATTATTCAAGCACATGAGGCAGTGTTCCACTGTAGGGAGCTTACAACCCACCTGGATATGCTCAACCGCAGTATGATCAGTACTATTAGCAGTACCCACCGCAGCAACAGTAGGATGATGAGTAGTGTTAAGATGACACTAGTTGGTTTCGTGACCGCATGTTCTGGGTCACGTATGTTTTTAAAAAAACAATTTCCTTAAAAACAATATTATAACTATTACTATTACTACTATGATGTGTAAAATGCCTCTGTTGGCATTCAAAACAATATTATCATACTTTTATGATATTAATTAATTAGGATTACTATTATTAATATTTGTGTGTGCTATGCAGTTTTATATTTGTAACAAGAAAAAGAAATAATAAGAAAAAGAAGAACGTATGACGAAATGACGCGAAACAAAGATTCAAGTAATCCATCATCAATTAGGGAGTATTACTTTACTTTCTCATTTTATCTTTCTCTATAATATTTCATATTAGGAACAATGCTCATATTAAGTATGGAGGGAGAGATAAACTGGAAAAGTAAAGCACTTATCTTAAAAGATTTTTAAAAAAAAATGAAAAATGAGATTTTTTGAAAAATAACATTTTAGTGATCACATACAAGCAATCTGACTCTGGATTGATAACATTACTAGCATATTTATACCACCCAAGAAAATTATGAGAATTAGATCTTAAGAATTCGGGTATCCATCTTTGATACCTAAGATGATTTTTATTTTAGCTTTCTCGAGTTAAGGTTTGAATGCAATTGCAAGTATCTCATCCGTCGTTACGGCTGTGTATTTGTAGTTTGTCGCCTTTTCTGGAGCATTAGTATCGATTTAAAATTATATGAGTGTGCCGGTGATTTGTTAATTCGAGAACTTGTGCCGGTGATTTGTTAATAAAAACAAAATACTTTCTCTTTGATTGCTTGAGGGCAAACAATAAGCTAAGAATGGAGGGATTTGATAACGCTTCAAATATACATAAAATATCCCTCGAAAACATGTGGAAATATATATTAATGCATGAAATACTACATATTTGGTTGTTTATTTGTATAATAATTGTTTAAGGATCGAGAATGACAAAAAGGACTATAAGTCCAAAGATATTCCGTTAAATACGCTAACGGTCATCAATGGAAGGATCTAGAGATGAAGAGTTAATGAAAAGAGCCAAAGTGCTGCGCACTTCTATGAAGTGCGACAGTTTTCAAAGCGGGGTAAATGCAATTTAATTAATTGACCAAGTGCGGCGCACAAGTTTACAAGTGCGGCGCATTCTCCTGCAGTTACTCCAAAATCGTAAATGATTGTGCAACTCTTCACTCTCCAAATTTTAGCAATTGATGCATCATCCTCAAGTATAAATAAAGCACGATTTTGGAGGAAAAAAGGCATCTCATTCTTCATAAACATCTCTCAAATCATTTCTATGTTACTAGGGAATTTTCTTAGCAAAGGTATAAGGAAGTTCTTAGGAATGGCTGAAGTATTCTTTGAATCTTCATAATTTCAAGGTTATAGTCATACCGGAGGAAGAAACTCAGGCCAAAGGTGGTGGAGAAGAAGTATTACCAATTGTAATTCCGGTTAAAATAGTGTTTGGATCAAGGAAGTTCTTATAATAAACCATATCATTTGCTTGTGGAATCGGTATAAACACGTTATCCTTATTGAATATAATGTTTTCTGAATCTATTATGCTTGTTATGTGTTTGATTTCTATGAATATGGAGTAGTCATTTATATTTATTTGGGCTAATATGGATAATGATATGAACAAGCCTTAATGTTTTGCTTATGAATGTGATAGTGATGAATTTGATGTTCAATTATCCAGTTACTTGTTCTATGTTTGATTAATCATACTTAGTAGATATAGGTCGAAAGATTCCACCAATATGTTTAGATTTCGCATTTTTTGTCTATGGCAATTCGATATTAGTCTTGTTAGAATTGACTAATAAAACGTTTATCAAACCGGATAAGAAATTTTTTAACACTTAATCATATGTCTAACGAACTTGATTAAGGGATTTTATCATCATCACTTTCATACTTGAATCAATTTTAAAGCATGTTATATATTAAAGATTAAAGGCCGAAAGGATTCTCTAATATATGAAATAGATAATTGTTTTAATGATTACCCATCTATTCATACTTTTATGCTTAAATTCATGTTTGTTTGATTTTATGCTTTTTCATCACCATTATTCCTAGTCCAAATAAATATCATTTTAATATCTTGAATTAAACCTTTATATTTAGATCGTTGACTGTCTATAAGATAACCTTTTTTCGTAACACATCCTGACTTTACTTAGAATACGTGGGTTATACTTTGACCCGTGTGTTTCCGTTTAATTAATCGGTATTTTTAGTCTTATAAATTTAAAGCTTTCGAAACACATCAGATAGTGATACTCTATTGATGCGGTAGTCGTAGGACTTCAACATGAAGTTTTATAACTCTCTAGGCAGAGTACCTAACCGTTGTAGTAGTAGTATAGGCAAGACTCGGGGGTTGTTATCGTTCTCTAGGGGAATAGGTTGGGAATGCTTGATCATGGTCTAACAGAATTCTAGGGGGTTGAGAAAAGATTATTTTTGTGTTTTTATATTTTATAGAAAGCCGATAAATCTATGGTTTGAGAGGTTGGTTCGTTTAACTACTAATTAAACTAATATCTAATTTACTGGTGATAACTTTATGATAATTAAATATATTTACTTAATCATGCATTACTTATCAGATTGTTTCTCCTAATCTTGTTGCCTTGTCACACTTGTGATGATATGTGTAAGTATTTCCTAGGTCATGAACGGATTACACGAACCCGCCGTCTAGTTAATATTCTAATTACTAATCATGTGTAACGACCTGGTCTTACCCTTAACCTATACTATAAACGGGGGTTTATACTTTACCCGTGTGTTAGTTAGAAATTGGATAAAACTAGAACTATAAATTTAAAGTTTTTATAACACATCAAACATCTAGTAAGTGCTCCACTTCTTTTGCTAGATACCGAAAGATAGACATAAAAGGAGTTTCTCTTATTGAAGAATTATTGAGGTAGGAGATTCCTTAGGTTTTGATGTTAGAGGATGTAAAAAAACTTATAAAAGAATGATCAATGGGATTGGCGTGCTTATAGCTGATAAATGAACATTTTATCCATTAACAGCTATGGAACGAAGAAATGGAAAAACGTGTTTGGATTAAAGACTTATGTTTCAAGAATAACATTTATTTTCTCGGTATTAAAAATTCCAAAATGACGCGCCTTAAACCTTTCGTCTTAAATCTATGTACGATAATTATAATTTTGATTTTGCGTGTAGTATGGCTCGTGGTAGATCGGGAGGCCTGATTTCTATGTAGGATCCGAACTCCTTTATTAAATATGATATATGGTGTGATGCCACTTTTATTATTGTGAACGGGCATTGGAGATATACGGTTTGTGACTGTTATATGATAAACATTTATGGTCCTCAAGATTCATTAGCCAAAGCTATTTTGTGGAATAGAATTGGTGATTTTATGCATCAACATGCTGGTAAATATATCATTTTTGGAGACATGAACTTTGTTCGTAATAAAAACAAAAGGAGTGATTCTCTTTTTTCTAGACAGGATGCTGATAACTTTAACTCTTTTATTGAAAATTCTGATTTGATTGACTTTCCTTTGGGTGGTCGTCTTTTCACTTGGATGAACAAAACTGGAACCAAGCTTAATAAACTTGATAGATTCTTAATATCAAAAGAAGCAGCTGAGGCTTTACCTGATGTTTATGTTACTGCCATTGATCGTTTGTGGTCGGATCACAATCACATTCTTCTTTATGTTTCCAAATTCGACTTTGGTCCTATGCCTTTCAAGCTTTTCCATTCTTGGTTACTTCATGATTCATTTGATGAAGTTATCAAAACGGAGTTACCTAAATTGGAGGAACATAACTTCTGAAGGAAGCTCTTATCCCACAAAAAATTTTGCATCCTCAAAGCTAGAAGTAAGCAATGGCATTTGAAACTAAAACTTCTAATTGTGTCACTAAACATGATAACTTGCAACTTATCAAGTCTATAGAAGAGAAAATTAAAGCGGATTCTGCGAATGATGACGACCGTCATTCTTGTATTAAGTTGCTTCAAAAGGTGGATAGATTAGATACTTTTGAATCATTTGATCTTTTTCAAAAGGCGCTGATGCGTGTTGTTTTTTTTTTATCGTTAGGGGGCTTCTACAAGAAGAATTTTACAACTCCCTAGGCAGGCAGTACCTAACGTTTTTTTGTGGTAGTAGTATAGCAGACTCGGGGGGTTGTTATCTGTTCTCTAAGAGAATAGGTTAGAAAGGCTTGATCACGGTCTAACAAAATTCTAGGGGTTGAGAAAAGATTCTTTTTGTATTTTTATATTTTATGAAAGCAGGTAAAATCATATATTTGAGAGGTTGGTTGGTTTTAGCTATTAAACTAAATATAAACTAAGCTACTGGTGATAACAATATAATAAAAGATTGTATTCATTTAATCATGTATTACTCCTAAGATTGCTTATCCTAGTGTTGTTACTTCCACACTTATGATGATCTATGTAAAATATTTCTATGTTCAGTAACGAATTACATGATCCCGCGTCTATTAATATTCCGTTAAGGCAACGCGCAAGTACGGTGTATGAGATATTACATGTCCCTTAGAGTATATTAAATGTATGTGAAATATATAAGAGTGGAATCACCATATTAGGGGGCAATTGTAGTATGTAGACTATTTCCCGATGGTATCCTTCTACACAATCATGTTGCCTAGACATTTATCAACAGCGATATAGACAAAGCTGCCTGGTTTTATAAAGCCTAAACAACCATGCACATCCATCACAAGAAGCAACATCACTAAGATCTACATTCTAGGTTTCATACAATCATAAATGAACACAATAGAAGGTTTAGCCAAGCATGTTAAAGATACACAACAAGACATATTGAATGATTAAGATAGTCTTACTTGATTAAAAAATGAATTGAAGGAAGTACAATAAGGTTTTGAGACCCTAAAATCGTTTCCTAAAGCATGCTAAACGGACTTCGGTTCTGTCCCTTCTTTTACTCTAAAGTTACACTATTAAAACCCTAAAAACGGATTTGTATATATAGATAAATTGCTGCGACGGTGTCGCATTTTAATCGTGACGCCCTCATGAGTAGAATCTTCTAGATCTGCGTGCGAGTCGGTGCATGATGACGCCGTCATGAAATGTTGTGACGCCGTCACTACGTTCGGTGTTGTTTTGTGACAGCGTTGTGTAGAGTTGGTGACGCCGTCTTCAGGCTCTGTGAGCACAAATCTTCAAGAGTCTTGGCGTTGGTCCGTAGTCTTGTCCGTTTCTTTTCCAAATGAGCCCAAGTCATGTGTATTAGACTTTTCTACCTAGACAATAGCAATATAAGGGTCATTTAACCTACTCTTTAAAAGTATATTACAACATAACCTTCTAGACCTCATAATTAAAATCATGGAAAACATACACCAGCAACTCACATAAATGTTTAAGATTCTCTCTTTCATCCAGGTGTATAATAAATTATGACATAATGGGGAAATGGAAAATCAACACTCATTACATGTCATAGCATATAAATTACCATATGCTTGGTAAAGGATCAAACCTCCACCGCTAGATGCAAGCATTATTCATTACTATCCAAGAGGTCTTTTTAAAGGGTTGTGGGGTGTAGGTGTAAGATAACATATAATGGAAACGGAAACGGATGGGATACATTTAGGTGGCTTTAGATGAATTTAGAGTGGAAGGGTTAACTAATTATTTATACGAATACACGTTGGTTTGGTTGCTAAGCCAAGACTCGGACGAAGATATACAAACTCTACACAACTCTACATAAATCTCTTTCTTTTCTTTTCTTGACTCTAATATAAACATAACATAAGCAAATGGCATCCCGTACATTTTTTTTACTTTTTTTATATAATTTTTTTATGTACACTTTTGCTCTGCCATTGCTTAAACATGTAATACATCATGGGGGTTTTTAGGCACACCCCTACACTTGAACTTTTACATACTCGATTATTTACAATCTAACTAATGACCTGATTTGAGGTGGATCGAAATAACATGGAGATCATCTAACAAACATATGGGGGTATTGACTTAACTTTTCTTCCCCATTCTTTCGTGAAATAAATACTACCATGAATCCCAATCGTCCCAAAACTATATTTACAAGGATAAGGACTTAGCAACTGCGTACTCAAATAATTAACTTGGGTTAAAACAATAATGTACTAAAGGTGAGTATATACAAGGTAGGCTAAGGCGATTTGGGTGTAACAATTGATTTAAAGGTGACAATGCACTTCATTAATAGTCCGTCTTAACCAGAAAATTACAAGAACTGTGAAAAAGGATAGGCTCAAAGGGTTGTACTAGGGGTATCCTGCACTAAAAATGAGTGCATGGCAAGGGTGTGGGATAGTTATATGATCGGTGTGACCATCATAACAATTATAGGTTTAAAATATAGGTTAATCTTAGTGCCTCTTATCCAACAAATCATAATACTCACTATGCGGTCTTGGGATGCATCATAAGTTCTAGAATTTAATATACTACTGGTACACTCATATAGTTTGATACCGATTTCAATTCTCTAGAAAAGGCGACAAAGACCACACGTACACATCTGTAATGATGAAATAGACACATATGACTGCTCACTTCTTAACTCGAGAAAGCTAAAGGTATAAACTATCTTGGGTATCAATAATGGATACCCGAATTCCTATAGATCTAAAGGCGAACCTCATATTTTTGGGGTGGAATTCTAAGAGTTTTTGTGCTAGTCGTATATATTCCTATCCATGAGAGGCTATTAATATTTGGTTTTCTTCGGTATGTGTCATAAAAAAATAATTTTTTGTTAAAATTACCTTTTTATGCTATGTTTCGATATATTATCCATCATTTTAAGGAATAAGCAAATGGCAAATGAAGGAATAGTTTCTAAGGATTATTTCCCCTACACTTAAATTGAACATTGTCCATAATCTTCTATAGAAGTACCCGTAAAAATGAATAATGGGAAAAGAAAACAAGGAAAAGAAACTAGTACTCTCCTGGTTTGATCAATAATGGAGAAGAAACATGCGATAACTAGTGTCCTCCAAGAATCGTCTAATGAAAACATCCTAAGAGCTTCCAAGCTTTTTCTCATCAAATATAACTTGTAATCAAACACAAAGACAACTACACCAAGCGTAAAATCCATGGGATAGATATATATATATATATATATATATACAATAAGAGTTTAGGGTTTCGAATCTATTAAAACAGTAAAGATAGGATGAGAGAATTTTTAAACTCATGGTTTTGCAAGTTTATAAAAGAATTTAAACTTTCTTAAGTGTTGTACAAGTTATATTTTAAAAAATACTTAAATTTTTTGAGTTTTCCTGGAACTTGGCAGTTGATGCCGTTAGGAATATCCTGACCCCGTCATAAGTGTCGGGGTGACGGCATCGCCTGTAAATCATGACGCCATCTCCACACTATGTGAAAACTCATTTTTCATTTTTGATGAAAAATTTCTTGCACTCATTCTTATAAGTTATTTTCTTGTACAAAATGCTACATAACAACCTAAGAATTAATAATTCAATCATATGACTCGAAACTGACGCGGATTAATCTAAACTATTCATTTTAAATGTTTGAATTTGGTTTTAAAAACCGAATATTTCCACTACACTTATTTTGTTGCAAAATACATTTGATTGCAAATAAGATGAACTTACAAACAAACAAAGCATGATTACAAAATAATTCAAACATAGTAAAACAAACAATAAAGAATTAAAACACAAGACACTCCTGATATGCGGGAAAAGTAAATATTAGGTTGCCTCCCAAAAAGCGCTTGTTTTTTTTGAGTCACGAGCCTGACTCTACCCTTATTTAACAAATAAAATGGAGGGTTCCCCTACACTTGAGTTCAAATGCGGATGATAGTAATGGTACATACCATCGTGATGAGAAGGAGCCATACATTGAGAAATTTTTTGTTGAAGAATAGACTCTAAATGGTGTGCTTCTAGAATTCTACCTCTCTCTACTTCATCTGGCCTATCAAATATACTAAGTTGTTCTCCTAAAGGAGAAACTTCCTTAGATTCTAATCCCCAATCATCATCAAACATCTCCCAATTTGAAATATCAACACCTAGGGATACACTTTTTCCTAATAAACCCGGTTTAAATCCATAATATCTCTTAGGTTCATCTATACCTGGGTTATAATAACTATACACACCCTTAGGATGGGAATTTGCCACATGAGGTAAAAGTGGTGTTTGAGTTGTTAAATAATCTACTACCTTCATCCTAGAACTATCCAGACTATGTGGTTTGATGGGTGGTTTGGGGCCTATTATGTCTCCTAGACTTACATCTAAGGATGGACTATTGAGTAAAGGTTGAGGCTCTGGTCCATCAAAACTAGGAACTTCCCTAGAACTAAAAGGAGTGTTGTAATTACAATTTAAGCCTACTTCCTCTAGTTTTGTTTTGTTCAAAGGTTTTACCTCTATCGGGGTTCCTAAAGTCTTTTTTACTTCCTCCTGGTAAGTCATAGGCGGTGTGTATTCCTTAAATGATGGTAAGGTTTGTGTGGTACTCTCAGGGCTTGTAACTCCTACCTCATTATCCATCGTACTTAGGCTATCTACATGCTCATCATAATCTAACCATGCCATACACCTAGGTTCCTGTACCCTAACTGTATCATACCCAACTATTTGAGCATTTGGATTTGCTATTGTTTCATCAGAAATAACGCTTGTTGGGTTGCTACATTTTTTATCATATTGGATACAATCCTCTATGGCATACCATGCTCCTATATCACTAAACTTCCTAAGATCCCCTTCTGCTGTCAAATTAATGATATGGTAGGGTAACAAGTCGAGATGTTTAAGAAAGATTTCAATTAAGGTCCATATACTAAGGCCATGATTCGAGACTTTTCAGATTATGTCTTTGAAACGAGTCCACTAATCGTAAAGAGATTCATATTTATGTTGTTGGAATACCAAAAGTTGATTACGGAAGAATACATCAAACCTACGTACGCTAGAATAACTATAACTATTCATTATGATTTACAAATTTACAAATGTTATGAAGAAAGGGCACAAAGAAAAAGATAGGCTACAAGAAATCTAATATGCAGAAATTAAAGTCTCACTTGAAAGGATTTAAGCGAGTAGAACTAAGTTAAACTATGATCGAAACCTAACTATTCCCCCGAAGTGGCGCCAAAAACTTGATTCGGTAGTCGTAGGACTTTAACACGAAGTTTTACAACTCCCTAGGCAGAGTACCGAACCGTTGTAGTAGTAGTATAGGCAAGACTCGGGGGTTGTTATCGTTCTCTAGGGGAATAGGTTGGGAGGCTTGATCACGGTCTAATAGAATTCTAGAGGTTGAGAAAAGATTATTTTTTTGTTTTTATATTTTATAGAAAGCAGGTAAATTTATGGTTTGAGAGGTTGGTTTGTTTAACTACTAATTAAACTAATATCTAATCTACTGGTGATAACTTTATGATAATTAAATGTATTTACTTAATCATGCATTACTTATCAGATTGTTTATCCTAATCTTGTTGCATTGTCACACTTGTGATGATATATGTGTAAGTATTTCCTAGGTCATGAACGGATTACACGAACCCACCGTCTATTTAATGTTTCGTTAGGGCAACGCACAAGTAAGGTAGTATAAAGACTATTACAAGGCCCCTAAGAGTACATTAAATGCATGTGAAATAACTTAAGAGGGGTCAACCATATAAAGGGGCAAAGTAGTATGAAGACTGTTACCCGATGGTATCCTTTCTACGCACTCGCGTTTTCCCAGATGTGTCTACAACGATACAGATAAAAGCTTGTTTTCTAGAACATAACGCGCAGAATCATCAATTAAGAAGCAACAATAAAAGGATCTAAATCCGACTTTCATGCAATCATAACCAAATACAAAAGAAGGTTTAGCCTCGCATGTTTTAAAGAAAGTAAAAAGATATATCAATCACACAACACATGGACATATTGAATGATTAATGATAAATAACCTTACTTAAATTAAAACATGGATTCAAGGTAGTTTGATAGGGTTTTAAGGCCTTAAAATGACCTATGAAGCTTCTACAAGAGCTAGGGTTCGTCTTCCTAAGTTATACAAAATTATCCCAAAAGTTACATACTTACAACCCTAAAATAAGTTTAATATATATAGAGATATCGCTGCGACGATGTCACATTGTAATCCCGACGCCGTTGCTACGTGGATGATTCTAGATCCTCATTGAGTCGGCTACGTCCTGATGCCGTCACTAAATCTTTGACGTCGTAACTAGATGGATCATGACGGTGTCGCTTTATGCCTGCGACATCGTCTCCACGCGCTGTATGCACAATTATTCATGATATTTGGTGTAGAGTCGTAATCTCATCCGTTTCTTCTCCAAATGAGCCCAAGTCATGTGTATTCCCTCCAAATGCCATCTAAGTGCTAAAACCCTGGAAAAAAAAACGATTAAGCACATAATCTGGGCATATTTGCATGATTTAGGGGGTTAAATGATCCCGAAATAGTGTATAAAATGACACCTCATCATCCATCCTCCCAAAAATGATCCTAAGCGGAAATTTAATGAAGAAATTAATCATTATTCAGAAGATGTTAATTCTCATTATACATTACAATTACAAATTTCGAATCAAGAACATAATCGAGATTAGATATTTATTAGATTACAAAAATATCAATAAAATAACCATAGATATTTTCTAAGTCTACATGTACAACCATTCGTGGTCACTACATGAAATTACGAAATCGATTGAAAAGACGAAAAGAATAATCATCTAATTACAACTCACACTTGTGTTGACGATGTTTTATTACATCTAAATTTTCATAATGTTTGTGTTATTAGCAATGGTTAAAAATATGCTAAAAGCTAACACACTCCTAGTAGGATCGACTTTGTTGAAATTCTATCAGGAAATTCATGACAACTTCCACGTTATGCTCAAAACTTAGACGTTGAATCCGAAAACTTAACCACAAACTCCATATAACATATATCAGATATTCTGATTGCCAAAACAATAACGCTATATCCCAATTTGCTCAAATACATAGGTATTTTAGCATGTTACGGATCTACGGGTCTACCATAGGTAGATCCGTCCCCTATTTTGGTAGATCCATATGTAAAAAAAAGCAGGTACAAATCAGTTTATAAACAATTAGGACCATATAATTCCTTATCCAAACACTCCTCAATGAACAAAAATAATAAACCCTAATCTAAAATCATCAATTTTCGGCAATTGGAAGCATCAAACACAAAGATCAACAACATATCATCAACACCAAACAACAATTGTAAGTGATTTTATCTTATTTTCTTCTTGATTATGAGTCTAGGATTTTAATTTTACAAAAAACTAAATAAATTAGGGGTTTTGATTTCTTATGAGATTCATACACAATTTAGACTAGATTATGGTAATGTATAACTATTTTGCTTCTCATAGATAGTAGGATTGCATACTTGACTAGATTAGTAGAAAGGAATTTTTGGCAAAATCCTAAATTATATTTTTTCAAACAAAATTCTCACGACCAGGAATTTTTTAAACAATGTTGTTTGACTTCATTGTAAATACAACGTAAAAATGTTTCATCATGCATTTGATCTCACGAATGTTCATATGAAGTGCACAAATCATGTTCATTTTTGTTTCATTCGACGAGCAATATCAAACTTAGGAATGCCTTAAGGTTTGCTTAATACTACTATTAGTTTTCCTTTTGTTTGAGTCAAACAAATCGCATCTCCACATTGTATGCATATAGCCACACACTTAGAAAGTCAAGACTACACATTGTTTTTTATGACTGAGTCATACAAATCTTATTTTATAGGTGAAACATGTAGTCATCAAATCAAGAAGATTACAAAAGAACTAGCATCTATTACCTAGAATTCATCATTCAAACATCATGGATGGAGATATTCGTAAAATGTACACCACTCCTGAAAATCGTCTCTTTCATTAAGGACGATTCGTTACACCTTCCTTTATTGAACTAAACAATATGCTTCCTTCATTTCAAGAATTAGGCCTTGAATCCTTTCTAAAACTTAATGAACCCATTTGTCTACGTTTTGTGCCTGAATTCTACCATACCCATGAAGTCAAAAGAAATGGGGATAACAATCCTTACATTGAATTCAAAATTGGTACCTTTACCTTTCAACTAAGACTTTCCCTACTCTCAAGTGTTCTTAACACTCCATCCGGAGGCTTCATCTTGTACACCCATGAGTGGTCCTTAGAATCTCTCGATACTTACTTCAATAACCGCTTCTTTAGCCCTGAACTTAAGCTTGTCAAACAAGCTATCACTATTCCAAGAACTACTAAACTTCAACTTTAAAGAGATCCGAATAAGCTCTTTCATGATGACCTTCGTCTGGAGGTAAAATGGTAGGAACTCTTCATTCGAGAGAATATGTTTAGTGTTCTAGGCAATATGGATCATGTTAATGCATACATCGCATACATGCTCTACTACATTAAAATCAAAGAGAAATTTAACCTCACTGCCATGACTCTTCTTCGAATGGAGGACTTCAAGAAACATAGATATGGTCCTATTCCTTATTCATTGCTCTTGACTAGACTCTTCAAATAAATCCTCCAATCCAAACCTCAATCCATTGTTCCATTTGATAAATTCACGTATCATGAACGTGTCATGAATCCCTTGGATATTTCAAGGAAAACTATCAAAGAAAAGGGAAAAAGAGTAGCTACTCCCTCACCCTTATCCTCATCCTCATCCTATGAAGAAGAAGTAGAACCATCATTTCTTTAGTTCTAGGAAGAATTCTCGGATGATGAAAACTTAACTGACGCTCAAAAGGAAAAAAAAGGGATGTTCAAGTGCATAAATTGCTACTTCGTCAACATAACCAAACATTTGAAGAAAATGTAATAATTAAAAACATGAATCATGTTGCTAACTTAAACTCTTTATTTAATGCCTTGGATATTTTATGTGAGATTATTAAACTATGCTTGTAGGATTATATATGCTTATCATGCTTATTTTAGAAAATTACATGCTATTTGATTTGAGTTTTTGCTGCAATAACTGGGTCCTGGTCATTTATTTTGGTGCCACAGATCTACGGATCTCCCATGTCCGAGATCAGTCCATTGTTATGATAGATCTGTGGGTCACCAGGCCAGGCGCCAAAATTCGAATTTTCTTGATTTTTAACTTTTTCTACTTTATCTTATAACGATGCTATATGATCCTGTGTGAGATTTTAAGCCTTAGGATATATCATGCCTTCCATATAATCCAAGAACCATTATAGAAAACACTTTACCACTTTCACCATATAATCATCACCCTCAAACTCATTTTTCTTTACATTTCTTACAAATTCTAGACACACACTTCACTTATTCATCACCATGACTAGTTCATTCAAAACAAATTCACCCAATTTCAAAAGAAAAACTACAAGAATGAGTGTCAAGCCTTCAACCTATGTCAACCTTGAATCCTCAAGTTAGGAACACCAAAGAACACCATCTCCACCTCAAGAAAGAAATCTCTTTCACCACCAAATGTACCATCAAAATCCACCTCTAGTAGGAGCACCTATCATACCTCATCATCATCCCCAAGTGAGTGACCAACACCAACTTATGTTGCTCGTCCACCTAAACTAAGAATTTTCATCCGAATAAAGCTTGAATCTCAAGAACTTTCACAATAACTTCTATCACCAAATGACCCTTATGTGTCAACCGTGGATAATTGGCCATCGCGCCCTTCAAATCCATCACCACCACCTCGTGTATCTCAACCACTACCCGTATTTAGACATTCATAACCAGGATTTGAACATCCACAACCACTTTAACCATTGTTTGTCAACATCAACAACAATGCACCTCCACTAGAAAACACTCAAAATATACCACCAAATCTTGGAAATCAAGACTTTCCCAACCCTCCAAACAACATCTTGGATTTCATACATCTAAATGACATACCTCACCTCCACAACATGTTTTGTCAATGTTGCAGCACTACTTAATCATGAAATCTACATGCTTAGAAACCAGGTCAATTACATTATCTCCTACATTCGACACACCTTGAATCACCTTACGGATTATATTGGAAAATTGATATTTATCCTAAGATTTAAAATTTTTAGTTGTTATTTTTTCTAGTTTATTTTTGATTTTTCTAGTTGAAGTCTTTTTAGTTTAGTTTGGCTTTACGCCTAATTTTATGTTATTTTCTCTTATAATGGATTTAACATTATTAATTGATGTGTTGTTATGATTGATGGTTTTTATTGCTTATATATATATATATATATATATATATATATTTACTTGTCTACTAACTTTATTTTGTAGCACTCATCTATAGCTCAATTCCTTAGTGCCCCATGCGAGGGGGAGCATACACCAAGTGGAAATCTTGCAAATTTGTCTTTATTTTTCCGTTGCATTCGTCAATCGACTTGCAACGACGCCTCTACAATGCTTTTTGCTTCAACAAAAAGGGGGAGAAGATATGTAAACTCAACTACTAAATACTTATTTAGTAACTTTTAATACATATTAATTTATATTTTATCATCATCAAAAAGGGGGAGATTGTTAATACAAATATTCACGTAAAAATGATATTTATATTAATGATCTTCATGTTTTGATAATAACATATATAATGTCATACTACGTAAAAGTTTACGTTAACAAGTAATTTAGTCGTAAGTTTACTTGAAGACGACAAATCACTTAAGGTATGAATATAGCATTATAAATCATAGTTAATGATCAAAGAAAAATATTTTCTATTGCATTTAAACTTAATCATTTGCATAAACCTTTTCTAATCAATCGATTTCAAGTAAACACATCATTAATTATAAGCTAGTTATATTAATCATGTAAGACAAAATAAGATTAACCATAAGTGGAAACAATCTTTCCAAATCTTCCCAAAACTAGAAAATCTTTCCTTATTTATGTTAAGAATTATTTTCCTATTAGAAGAATCTAATAAATCTAATTTTTAAATACATAAGAATATTTTATTAAGATTTAGGGTTAATCACAAAAAGACAAAAACTATCTCAACTGCACCTCACGGATCCAGCAAAACCAAAGGACGAATCCAGGTAATGGTGGATCTGTGGATCCATGCGTCTAGCTGTTTGGACCAGATTTTAAATTTCAAATATTACCTATAAATAGCAACCTTATGTCTTCATTTCAAACAACTCTTTCCAATATTTTTCTCTCTAACCTTTTATTTTATATACATTCTTTGATCATTATATTTGTTCTATAATCCATCACAAGTGATCAAATCATTCAACTTTTTAGTGAAGAACACTAACAAAGACGTGAAGCTTCAAGTGTTATTAGTCTAGTGGTGTCATCATGGTTGTGATAATCATATATCTTTTATCTCTTGTGTTGTGTGTTTTGTGTATCATATGTGTATGAATGGTTAGTATTTTTGGCCTTAAAATACGTAGTGTGTTAGATTGGTTCTAACTCGAAGTAGAACTCGGTATTTAGCTTAGTACCAGAAAAAGTGTAAGCGACGTATATGGTTTTCTTCGCCTAAGAGGAGCTTGTTGACATAGTAAAAAAAACTCCTAAGTTGGGTACTTGGGGAGTGGAGTAGGGCGAAGAGGAGCTTCATAGCCGAACTACTATAAATCATTGTGTCATCGGTTTGATATTTCCTATCTTTACTTATTTTTATTTCGCATTTACTTATTTATTTGTTACATCGCTATCATATACACTTGTGTATATCTCTTGACTTCACATAAGCCGACAATCTAAGTTTTAATTTTAAAACTATTCACCCCCCATCTAGTTTCCACACCTCCTGTTGCTTGTACAATATTAGCTCGAGGAAAACTTGGATCTCCTCTGCCCATTCCTTGTCCAGGTGATGGTCTTTTATCATTACTACCACCCTTTCTATCAACTCGAGGTCTATCTCGCCACCATTCCGGATAACCATGGATCTCAAAACAAGTCTTTGCATTGTGTCCACTTTTATGACAGTTGGTACAATAAGAGATGGCTTTCCAAAGACATGAAGCAACGAGCACTCAACCGAGATGGCTTTCCACAAATCGACATTTTGTACAATAAGAGGGTTAACCTATAATAGCACAAGTCTACCATTTTCCATGGAGCAATTAATTTGACAAAGTACACTACATAAACCGTCCTTAATTTGTAAAACGCGAAGAATATACCTCCTTTAAATGCATGCGAGTAAATTATAGATAGTTATTTTGGAGTAGTGTGGTTACAGCTTTTTATCCGAGAATTTCCAATGTGGATCATACATATAGCCAATCTGAATATACAGATATTTAATGTAAAATTTACTTACATGATTATTTCTATTATTATTTGGATCATACATATAACCAATATGAATATACGGATATTTAATGTAATGCTATTTAGACCTAAAACACGTGCTTAAATATATGCCTAATGCATAAATCACTTTTACATGTGTATTATGCACTTCCTCTCTCTAAATTCTCACCCATCATTTTTTCAAATTGACCAATTAAATCATTAGGTACATAAGTAGGCATCATTATTAGGCACAACAATCATTTTTCTATTTCTATTATTCATATTGAGGTGAGATCTTGAAAAAACAATAACATCTTAAGAGGTGAGTTATTTTTCATATTAGTTTCTCTATACATATTAAGGGATAAATCTAGACCATCCATTTCATTAGATTAAAAAGACAAGATTTAAGGTTAAAAAAACATGGAGGGACCAAAAGTGTAAATTTATTAAAACTCACACTAACCACTCCCTCATTATTTGTAGAGTTGGCAAATCTTGCCCAAATTGCTATTAATTAATCTTTTTGACATTGTGTATGTTTTTTTTACGTTTTTACGTTTATTTACGTTTTTTTACGTTTTTGTACGTTTTTTACATTTTTTGTACGTTTTTACGTTTTTTTACGTTCTTATACGTTTTTGTATGTTTTCATACGTTTTCGTTCGTTTTCGTATGCTTTCGTGTGTTTTTGTCTCTTTTCGCACGTTTTCACGCATTTTTGTTCTTTTTTAGACGTTCTCACACGTTTTATTATGTTCTCACACGATTTATTTCGTTTTTGTCAGTTTTCGTATGTTTTCAGACGTTTTTGTCTGTTTTCACACTTTTTCTTCTGTTTTCATCCACTTTCGCACGTTTTCTTTCGTTTTCACATGTTTTTACACGTTTTCGTCTGTTTTTGAACATTTTCTTATGCTTCCGTCCGCATATGCGCGTTTTTGTCGGCTTTTGCGGGTTTTTGTCAGATTTTGCGTGTTTTTGTCTGTTTTTGCACATTTTTGTCTGTTTTCTCGTGTTTTGTCTGTTTTTAGACGTTCTCTCACGTTTTCTTATGTTCTCGCACGATTTCTTACGCTTTATTTTGTTTTCACATGTTTTCTTTCGTTTTCACACGTTTTCGTCCATTTTTTGACAATCTCTTACGTTTTCTTATGTTTTCATACGTTTTCGCATGGTTTCGTCCGCATTCGCGCATTTTTGTTTGCTTTCGCGCATTTTCTTAAGCTATCACGCGTTTTCGTCTGTGTTCAGACATATTTAGCCGTTTTTAGACGTTTTGGCAGTTATCAGTTAGTTGCTTCTGTTTTCATACGTTATCTATCAATGATATTATACCAAAAACCCCAAACCCCAAACCCCAAACCACTAAACCCTAAACCCTTAACTACTAGGTATAATATCACAAGTGACATGTACATAAACTTTAAGATCTATACCAAAAACACTAAATGTCACACCACGTCATAGGCGTAAACACGAGAATGCAATATAATGATCAATCATAACACAAGATACATAATAGAAAAATACTAAGATGCATAAATGAAAAGTGTCATGATGACCATCAACCTCAATACAACCTTGAGTGATGTCCTAAATCAAGAACACAACATATAGCCACCATTTATTACAATCATAAGCCCACGCAGGGGTCCATAAATCTTAAACCTCAATCTTCAAGAAAACAAATCCTTAACATACTTCAACAAGCAAGACCCCTCAAACATGATCCATACATGATACACTTAAAGTCTGCTATCACACATCTTAATCCTAATGATCATTCTCTTCACTTGAAAATGATACTCAAAAACATCAACAATAATATTGGTGAGCTCGTAGTTTGATTCAAAACCCAGTCGCTATGCCAATATCTTAAACAGTTGAACAATTATGCTATATGACAGTGAATATACGCAAAACAATCACAAACCCATGACTTAGCATCCTCGCTAATCATGTACCAAGACCTAGCATCCCCGCTAGTCTTATCACCAGTGTGTACCACCGCTCTTAGGGTCGTAACCTCGAATGACATACCGCACCTAAAGCCTACCAGCTAGAGTTATATTTAGGGCGAGGAACCACACAAAATATCGTACCATCACATATAATTCACATAGCAGTCATAAGTACATAAATTATCCTAAAAACAAAACCACATTTCGCACAGTTCAGAAAATAGTTCAAAACACATTTGAGTATCATTTTCCACCAACGAAAAAGATTTAAAAAGTAGGGCTACGAGAACTCACCTTGAGCAAAAGCCTCAACCAGCCAACTTAGAATTACACAAGAAAATGCAACGACGTCCGCACACGACCTAGTCCAGTTAACGTCCCATTTTATCATTTATTACCAAAACATCTTTTTCGGTTTGATGCATAGAGATCAGACGTATGTTGTACGATTATCTTTAACGTTTTAGCGGTGTGATGGTTGACGACTTAACTTTAAAAGATATCATATCAAACCCATATCTTAGTACAATTTACTCATACTATTTAAGTAAAATAGTGCAGTATAAGATAATAAATACTTATAATATACACCGATAAGTCCATTCGGTACCCTTAGTTACAATAAATATACCATTTATACTATACGAAATGAAACGTTTGTTTACGCTAAACATTTTTGAAAGTTTCGAGAAAAAATATTTTTTTGTCTTTTAGTCGACGTATTAAAATAATAAAATAATAAAATTTTATTACTAAATAAAAATCACTTTTTAAGTAAAAATTCTAAGTATAGAATTTTTACGAAATTTCGGCATGACCCTTATGTTTATATGACGTTTCCCAAGGTTTTTAAACCTTATTTTCAAACAAATTTCCAACATTTCAACACTTTCCGACAAAATTCCAAAAATCATATTTCACGACGTTTACCAAAATACATTCTCAAAACGACTTTCAATATAACTTCACAAGTATTTTTCACTTCCTAAAAGTTCGTTTAAACTCTCCAAACGACTAGTTAACTCTTATTAGGCTTTAAGGCCCAATAAGAATCCATTATGGTTTTAAATATCCAAAATACACTTTTAACCCAATATCAAAATCCGATAATATAACAACCCATAATTTTCATCAATGTAATTATCCATCTATTAAATTAGATGCACTGTAATATCCTTCTATTAAATTAGATGCACTGTAACATCTATATATACCACCTTATTACAGGGAAACTTTTCGCTTTATTCCATTATGTAACATAGTTTACATAACCAAAGTAAACGAGCTCACGCAACCTCTACCAATGCCATCTGTATCTATGTTTACATCAAGTAAACGTCCTAATATGTCAAGTCTATGTCCTAATATCCTCCATACCATGTACATTATCTATTTAACATAGTTTTCATGATGATACTATTAAATGAACTTTATCTGTAAACGTTATATCAAAACCCTAACTATACATACTAAATAAATGTACAAGCCTTTAAAACATGTGTACAAGTATCAATGCACAACATTTAAATTATATTTTCCTTCCAAGTCAATGTACAATGCTAAATACTCAATGTACAAATCAACGATACTTGAATTCAAATAAGCTCATTTTATGCCGTTTTCATTCTAGAATTTATACCACCTCTTTAGTACAAGGTACAACACTTAATGCATGACTCCTAAACCCTAAGTCATTTTAAAACCCTAATCTAAAAACCTAAACCCAAAATAAAACCCTAAAACCATAATTTCATTTTAAACCTAAAACTAAACCCTAAACCGTAATCCTAAACCCTAAACCTTAATCCTAAACCCTAACCATAATCCTAAACCTTAATCTTAAACCTTAAGCTATCCCAAACCCTAATCCTAACTCAAATTAAAACCAAAAACCCTAACCCAAAACCAAACCAAACCCGACACCCCTTTATTTCTTTTTTTGACCAATTTCCAACCAAACTGGTACCCTAGCACCACCATGATATCACCACCATGTCACCCAGCAAGCACACAAGCACCTCCATCACCACCTTTGGCCACCAAGTTAGTCTTGTCACCTCCTTGTCACCCCAAGTAAACCAAACCCCTCCACCACCCTACACCTTGCATAGCTACACTCCTAGCACTTCCTAATCACCTTACATCCTTCCTTAGTCACTACTCTATAGCCCTTGATCCCTACTCCAAGATTCTTGTCTTCCAAGGTGTAAAACTTAGGCACTAAGGGTTTTCAAACCTTATATAAGCCAAAACACACACACCACTTCATTCATACCTTAAAAACTCATCACCACACAAATGGAGTTCTAAATTAGACCAAGGAGGATCAAGAGAAGTCCCTAAGATCATAAAAGAAGCCAAGAATCAAGAGAAGGAAGGTTTTGAAGCCATTACTAGGCCTACGAACCCAAATAAGCTCATATGACCCATTTTAGCTCAAGTAAGCTTATAATCTTGTTCAATAAGCTCATAATCTGTTTTAGAGTGTTCATAAGACTCCTAAGATCTTATATTAACCCTTGTTAAATCCTAGAATCCTCAAACCCATGCATTTTTTGTTAAAACCTTACCCGTTTTGATTTTCTAACTAACGAATCCTTTTTCTAAACTTTTTTTATGTTAGAAAATCTTATTTTAGCTTATTTTAATAAGCTATAACCTGCAAATTACTTTCTATATTGAAAAATATCGTTATTATGGTTTTTGGACTTGATTTGCAAAGGTTTTCATGCATAGGGGTATATATTGTAACTTTCTGAAATTTATAACTAAAGGGGCTAAAAATGTCATTATTACAAAGTTATAACTATGAGGGGTTATTTTGCCAAGTTCTAAAGTTAAAGATTTAAATTATATATACCTTATATATAAAGGACTAAATTTGTAAAATTTTATTAACCAAGGGTATATATTGCCATTTTTGTATTCTTAAAAATATAAAGTATAATATTTTTATACAAATTATAAAAATTAGATAAATATTATAAGACCCGATTTTATTAAAACCCGATACACTTATCGTTATTAATCATAGATCGACGCATTATAAAACAATTACGTTATATAATTAACGTAATTTATCATCGACTAGCTTTTGAAGAAACTTAAAATAATAAAACCATATCATTTAATCTTTAACGCATCACGTTACTTGGGAATTTCGTGTGAGGGGTTCCATTTAGGTATTTGTTTTGACGAGTTTGTTGGGTTTACGATTTACAGTGCACTGACTCCTCAAACGATACTACATGGCCTCTGGATTATGATAGCCCAAACAGTGATACAATATTTCCATAAATTAATAAATAAAATATGTATGTTAAACTCTGTAAAGTTTTGAAACATAAACAATCAAACAAAAACTTAACATATTACCCTAGGTTGCATGACGAAGCGGTTACTTTCACTTGATATACTTTTGCCATCAATCAAATTTTCCCTGTTAAGGTGAGTTAATAGCCTTGCTTTTAAATCTTCTAATGTTTCACAAACCCGCGAGGGGGATACATGCTATAAACCATGAATACAAGTATTTTTCCAACTGTATGATATCCTGGTATATTATTGCCTAAGTACCTACTTTTGCCATAAGACCCTAGTATCATGAACCGTTAATTACTTAAACTGAATGTACTGGTTGAGTAAGCGCGAATGCTATAAATAGATCTATTTGGGACTGAACTTCCCTATTGGTGTACCCGTTCACGGGGTAACCAAATGCACTTCATTTGAATCACTATATGGGTGATTGGCAAAGGCACCCATTGGGGAAACTAATTGTGATTATTGATTATTTCAAGGCCTCGGTGTCATGAGCTTAAGGCATGTTTTCTATAATAATTATACTCATTACAATTATCACTATTATAGGTGTATAACAACGTAACCCACTGTTATGATGACATGTATTCAAACTATTTATCATAAACCTATTAATTTCACTCAACCATTGTGTTGACCTTTTTAGCATGTTTATCTTAGGTAATTAAGCAACTTATGGCATGGAGTGGCACGGACTTGAAGATGGCTAAACTGTTATCATTTAAACTTTATGTTTCTAGATGTTAGGACCTCTCTTTTGTAAAAACTCTGATGAATAAATGAATAATAACTAAATTTTCCAAAAACGTTTCTTTACGAGTCGTTTTCTATGATTATGACTGTTGTACTATGAAATAATACCCCAGATTAACTTCCGCTGCTATATGTAAAAAATGGGGGTGTTATAGATTGGTATCAAGAGCCACGATTATAGAGAACAAGGTTAAAATCTTAGCTATAACTACTTTTATTTTTCCATCCAAGAAAGTCCTCTATGCCACTACATTTTTAGAATAGTATGTAAAGATACATAACTATTATACTATTATATAAATAACTTATGTTATTTACCTCTGGGTTGTTAACAGAGTGATGTCTTATCCCAACCACCCTACTTCCAATATTGAGGATACTTTTTCCTCTAACTTTCCTGACTATATCCCGGCTTCCCCAGACTATTTCCTAGCTTTACCAGGAAATACTTATTCTAGCTCTTCAAATAACTCATTTGGTTTAGTTCCAATAACTTCACCAACTCTTTAACTTTTTCATGATGACCCCTATATGAAGGTCATGCATGCATATTATGCTAAAGAATCACCTATTCCACCACCAACTATTGTGCCTCCATCTTTAATGCTATCACAGCCACCCAAGAAATAAGGCCGTGACCGATCATCCTCCTCTACTTCTACCTTACCTCAAGAATTTGAGATAGGATAAAGCTCTCATAAGACAAATTTGGAACGTCACAAGGAACAAATTAAGGAAATTTTGAATCACCTACATGAACTCCCTCTTGACCGCATTGAGTACATGGAAGATAAAATAGAATGTCTTGGAAAAGGTCAGGTGATTATACAACAAGATTTTGACAATCTAGAAACTAAACTACAAGAGGCTCGTACTTAAATTACTAAACTTCAAAGGAAGCAAATAGGAAATAACAACAAGATTGCTCTGGCTTGCTTCAGGATTGCTAATCTAGAACAAATCATCGAAGATATCCAGGTTTGTCACCAAGAAAATAAGGAAAGTCTTCTGGATGCAATCTATGAGCACAAGAACAGCCAGGGAGGACCATCGGACTACTAGATTAGATACTAGTTATAGCTTTTGTTCAAACCTAGCCACGGGATGTGTGGTATAAATAACAACACTTGTCAAATTTTGACTATGTACAATACAAAGGCAAGTTGTTCATGATATATTATAATGGTGATCCTGTTGTTTCATATTCATCCTATGTCCTATATTGCATCTTCGTCTTTATCATTATGAATCTTACGGTGATCCCTAGAAAATAAACTAATAAGTTAGATACTTGTTAGAATTCATATCACATAGGTATCTATGATTTCAATATCACTATTGTTAAAAAATGCTTAAAGCTCAATAATAAGCATTGCATTTTAAGACTTGTGATATCATTCTTATTACGTGTTGTCTTATATTGATAGAATGCCTCCTAAAAGGACGTCAACATCTAAAGCACCAGCCATGACTCAGGCTGCCATCAAGAATCTAGTTGCTGACAGTGTTACCGCAGCCCTGGAAGCATAAGCTATAATAATGGAAAATACTAACAATCTAATAGGAACATCGGACCTACTGGAGCTCCTGTAGCAAGAATAGGAGACTATAAAGAGTTCATAAGCTATCAATCTTTCTACTTCAATGGTACGGAAGGAGCAGTTGGCCTCATTTGCTGGTTTAAACGGATTGAATCAGTATTTTCTCGTAGCAACTGTGCCGAGGAAAACAAAGTGACATTTACTACTGGAACCCTAACTGATGATGCCTTGTCCTGGTGGAATGCATATGTCCAACCTATTGGAATAGAACAAGCTAACAAGATCACCTAGACTGAGTTGAAAAGGCTCTTAACAAACAAGTATTGTCCTCGAACTAAAGTCAAGAAAAGGGAAGATGAATTTTACAATCTGACTGTAAAAGAAAATGATCTCAAAACCTATGTTAGAAGATTTTAGGAATAAGCAATCTGATGCCCGAACATGGTACCAAAAACTAAGAAACTCATGGAAGTTTTCATCGGAGGATTACCCAGAAGTATTGAAGGAAATGTTACCGCTTTAAAGCCTTAAACTTTGAAGGAAGCCATTACCATAACTCAGAGGTTAATGGATCAGGTAACAAAGCATAATTTCATGCAAGGATCCAACGATCACAAACAAAAGTTTGATGATAGAAGGAACACCACTAACAACAACAAGTACCCTAATAATCGCATCAACAACTACCAAAACAACCATAGAAACCGCAACAATGATTACCGCTAACAACAGAATAAAAGACAGGAAACCTTCCGGTCTTATGTTGCCACCTCAACTAAAAACAATGGGTATAGTAGAAACCGTCCTTTGTGTAAGAAATGCACTCTGCATCACACAGGACCTTGCACTATCAAGTGTAATACTTGCAACAAGATGGGTCATCTGACTAGGAACTACAAAAACAAAGGATCAACCACTGGAAGCAATCAGCAACCAGTATCAGTAATTTATCATGCCTTTAGAGAGAAGGCATTACAATTATCAGTGCTCAAAGAAAAACAACAATGCCCAGGGGAGAGCTTACACGCCAAGGGATATGAATGCTTACCAAGACCCGAACGTAGTCACGGTTACGTTCCTTCTAAACCAACATTTAGCTAGAGTATTATTCAATTTCAGAGTAGATAAATGTGACAATTCGTTAATTTCAGGTCGTTATTTTATTCTCGAGTATTAATTATAATTTTTATTTTTATGTTGAGATATGAACTCACGGCTAACAGGGAGAATTAAGGCTTACATTTGTAAATTACGCGATGTTTACAAAGAACCGGTGAATCCTACGTTAAGCATCGACGTTTATATTTCCAAAATGTCATAGAAATATTTTTATTGCATTTGTTTTTATTTTTCGTGTCTCGTACTATTTTTACGTTTTACAAAAAACGACTACAAATCGTACCTTTTTAAATATCGGACTTTGATAATACCCGCATTTACAAATTGTGAGTCAAGTTTTTAAATAAATTAAAAACTCAACCCACTTATCTCAGCCCTCATAGGGGCGGATCAACCAAGGGGTGAGGTGTCCCCTTGGTGATCAATATAGCTACAAGACCATAACACTTGGCACTTTCACTCTTAACACATATAAGCCTAACTTTGACCAATTTTCACACACACTAGTTATAGTTACACATAAAATTCTGATTTTTCTCCCTCCTACCTCCATCTTGACGCCACCAAGACACAACACAAACACCAAATTCACAAAAATTTGAAGATCAAATAAGAATGAACACTAGTGAATATGACTACTTAGTGTGATCCCTATATTTTTGAAATAATAAAAGAGGTTTTTCAAGAAGGTTTACATACATTTTGGGGCTGATTTTGTACAACTTTTTATCAAGTTATTTTGGGTAAAGAAAATGGTGATAAAAATAATATGGGTGAAGATCAAGCTTGAAGTTGAAGTCTTGTATATTTTTTTTGATCATTTGATCATCATCATCATTTTTCTTGTGGTAAAACTTTATAAGTTTTGTTATCATTTTA
>BQNB010056044.1:0-38830 GCA_026074375.1 Tanacetum coccineum | reverse complement strand
GCTTATTTCCCCCTACACTTAAGTTGAACATTGTCCCCAATGTTCTATAGAAGTACCCGTAAAAACAAATAAAGGGAAAAGAAAACAAGGAAAGAAACTAGTACTCCCATGGTTTGCTCAATAATGGAGAAGAAACATTCGATAATTGGTTAAATCGTCCTCCAAGAATCGTCTAATGAAACTTCCTAAGAACTTCCAAGCTTCTTCTCATCAAATATAACTTGTAATCAAAGACAAAGACAACTACACCAAGCGTAAAATCCACGGATGAATGATAAATACAACCTCATTAACTACGTTTAGACTCTATGAAAGCAATGAAGATAGGATCAATATGTTAATGTAATTGTGGTTTTCTGCAAGAGTTTAGGAAAATTACAAATTTTGGAAATTATACAAAAGTTATTTTTCTAAAATGCAAGAAAATAAAAGATTGGGTTGCCTCCCAATAAGCGCTTGTTTTTGTTCGAGTCGCGAGCCTGACTCTACGCTTATTTGACGCGTAAAAGGTGGGTCTCCCCTACACTTAAGGTCAAGTGCGAGTGATAGTAGCGATACACACCATTTCGATGAAAGTATGCCACGTGAGGTGAAGGTGGTGTATGAATGGTCAAGGGTTCTACTACCTTCATCCTAAAACTACCCGAACTATATGGGTTGATGGGTGGGTCAGTTCCTCTTTTGTCTCCTAGATTTACATCTAAGGGTGAAAAATTAGGTAAACATTGAGGCTCCGGTTCATCAACACTAGGAATTTACTTAGAACTAAGAAATAGGTCATGGCTACAAGTATTCAAGCCTAAATCCTCTAGTCTCATATGGCCCAAAGGTTCTACCTCTATCGGGATTCCTATAGTTTCATCTACTTCTTCCGGGTAAGTCACGAGCGGTGTGTATACCTTAAATGATGGGAGGACTTGTGGGGTACTTTGTGGGCTTGGATTATCCACCTTATCCTCCATCATATCTAGATAACCTATCGGCTCATCACATGCATTTAACCATGACATGCATTTAGGTATATTCACCATAACTATCTCACATTCTAATTCCTCCTTATATATTTACTTATATTGTGACTTAGGCAATTCTATCATGTCATCTACCTTATGGGTCATTGTTAAGGAACTCTTCTCAAAAGTTTGATGCATTTGGTCACTTTTCCAAAGGGCCTCACTAACAAAGTTGATCCTAAACACGAAGGTTGTTCAAAGAGATCTAAACTAGGTGAAGGCTTATATGGTGCATAGGTTTCACTAGGTGAGGTACTATGTGTGCGAGGATATTCTACTCAACTATTTATCATTTTATATATTTCTTCAAGATTCTCTAAGTCGCTTTTAAAATCTTTCAGATAAGTGTGATTTCAAATTGTTCTTCCGTTAACGATTAGGTGCACTCAAATTGTTCTTCCGTTAATGACTCAAGTGTGATTTCATCCGCCATGGTGACGAATGACATATTTACGAACAACTACACAAAGAAGAGATAAACTACGAGAAAGCTAATTGAAACGAAATTATATCTCACTTGATAGGAATCTTGTGAGTCGACCTAAGCTACTTGAATCCGAAACCTCTGGTATTCCCTACGCAGCAACGCCAAAAACTTGATGTGCGGTCGTCGTTAGACTTCAACAAGAAGTTTTACAACTCCCTAGGCAGTGCACCTAATCGTTGCAGTGTAGTATAGGCAAGACTCGGGGGTTGTTATCGTTCTCTAGGGAAATAGCACTGTGAAGGCCGGATTGAATGTTCAATAAGGTCTAAGGGTTGAGAGAAGAATATTTTTGTATTTTTATGTTTTATGAAAGCAAGTAAGATCTCGGGTTTGAAGGGGTTTCGATTTAGCTAATGACTACTCTAATTGTAATAAAATAAACAAGAAAACAATTATACAACAAAGCGTATTCACCTGGGATGCACTACTCTTTGCTAGCTATCCAATTCTACCTATTTCTTTGTCACACTTGAGATGTAATGTGTAAGTATTTCCTACTTCATGAATGAATTACACAAACCCGTCGTCTATGTAATATTTCGTTAGGGCAACGCACAAGTAAGGTAGTATGAAGACTATTAAAACACTTAAGAGGGATCAACCATATTAGGGGTAAGGTAGTATGAAGACTGTTACCGATGGTATCCTTTCTACACACTCGTGTTTCCCTAGACGTCTATGCTAATTTAATATCTTATGGCTAGTTTTCTAGAGCCTAACGCGCACATCCATCAACAAGAAGCAATAGGAAATAAGAATTATAAACTATAATCAATTATACTCATTGAATTTGTCACATACAACAAGATCTAATCAACTAATGAAAAGTTTCATGCATACCAAAATAAATACTAGATAAATTATCCAAGCATACTCAAACAAGAGAAATCATAATCAACAAAAGGAATTAAAGACATGAATTAAGATATAAGTGATAATCAAACCATTACAAGATGTTTATGGAGTGAATTGGGTCTTCTAAGCTGCTGGAAAAACAACTACCCGAACCCTAGAATCAGACTTAGGGTTGGGGGCTTAATAAAAACAAAGTTATGAGGCTATATTTATCGGAAAACCCTAGGTCAGCAATCCTGACACCGTTGGAGAAAATCCCGATGTCGTCGCATCGTCATCTTTTGCTAGGTTGTATATTTTCTCACTGCTATCGCTTAGGCTATTAAATTGTCAGAATCCGAGTTCATATGAAGTAGATATGATCAAAACAATATCTGATACTTCACGCGCAAGTAGAATAGTCTTCTTTATCTCATGACACCGAATCTTCTAGGGGTTCTTTAGGTCGGCTACGTTCTAATGTCGTTGTCAAATCTCTGACGTCGTCGCTTTATAAATTGTGATGCCGTCGCTTGGAGCCTGCGAAGCCGTCTCCACGCTATGTATGCATAATTCTTTAAGATAAATGGTGTAGAGTCGTAGTCTTGTCCGTTTCTTCGCCAAATGAGTTCAAGTCACGTGTATTTCCTCCAAATGCCATCCAAGTGCTAAAAACCTGAAAACAAATGATTAAGCACATAATATGAGAATATTTGCATGATTTAGGGGGTTAAATGACCCCGAAATAGTGTATAAAATGACACCTCATCATCAACTTAGCTGGAAAGGTTGTAAAATACAACCTAATATCAAAGACTATTAGTCAGATCTTTGATATTAGATCAAATCAAATGGATGATGATGATGATTATGAGTTCTTTCCACCTTATACAGTTGCTCATAACCCTTATAAGTTCATTTCATCTTTTGCAAGTATGTGAGGGATAAAGCTTTGTCAAATGTTTGTTATAATTTTTTGTTAGAATTACTCCATTAGGTATTGACGGGTCTGACCAATGCCTGATTCATTTTGTAACCATTGTATGATTTTGTTACTTTTTATGTTTTTTGATCATACATTCAATGGTAGCTAGTCAAACAGTTTATGTTCAAACATCTAATATTTTGCTAATGCATCTTATGTACACTTTAATAATGTTGCTTAAAATACTATGTTTTGATAAGTTTGACTTTTACAAGTTAATTTGAGTGGTGTCCAAAATAATACCAGTTTGAATACTACAAGTCAAACTATCCAAAGCTAGTTAAGGGTGTGTTTAGTAATGTCTTAATGTCATTGTCATTTATTTGTTAGAGTTTGACTTAGGTATGTGGTGAGTAGTATTTAACTTTAAAATTTACCCTACTAAAAAAATACTTTCATTGCAAATTCCGTCGCTTCCTATTTAGATTCTCCTCTTGTATTCTCTATTTAATGATGTCTCACATAGTCCACCAAAAATAAATCATCTTTTTCCAAAGTGAATTAACTCATTATTTCTATTTCAATTTAATAATTCTGGCAACATCTTAAAAAATCACTAGTCATCAGAGATGATGTCACAAAATCGCAACACATATGCTTGAAAAAACTCTGCACAACCACACGTAGTCCTTACAAACGACGACCTTTTGAATGAAATATTAATCCGATTACCTATTCTATGTATTCATCTTTTTACACTTCCTTTATTTTCACCCTTAACCCCAAAATCCCTAACCTTGATCCTCCTGCTGTTCTTTTTGTTAATCACCTTGGATCTTTATTTGAATGTGATTTTGTGTCGTTAGATTCCAGACTTGACTCAAGAAAATCTACTATAGATAATTCATTTGGTTCCGCTGAGGAAGTTGATCATGTTAGGATCTTGCAGTCTTGCAATGGTTTGCTTCTTTGTTCTGGTTAGGCGTGGCTTGTTATTTATTACGTACATAATCCATCCACTAATTTGTTTAAAAGGCTTCCACAACCACATTACTCCCATGATGATTCACGTTTTTTTTACAGAAGTGTTGTATTAAGAATGACCTTTGTTCTTAGAAAATCATTTGACTACAAAGTGGTGCAAGCTGGACGCACATCTTGTGACATTGAGATTTAAATTTACTCTTCAGAGACAAGCAACTGAAGTGTGTGCATGGACTAGTTTAACTACTTTAGTTGTGATCATTTTGACAATGCAATCTATTGGAATGATGCCTTCCATTGGCTAGAAACTAAGAATTGACAGCTAAGCATTACAAATTAAATATTGAAAACCATGACCATCCAATTATAACAACCATAGAAATCCCTCCCGGGTTTCATAGGGGAAGGAACTTCTTACAGTCTTTTGGCGGCTATAGTGATGAAATAGTTTTAATACTCATGGAAATACCTCAAATGTTGCATCTGGAAGGGAAATTTTTCGAGTTACGTGGGTGTCTGCTTCTTGTATGTAGAGATGATATTGACTCTAGAGAGGTTCCTATCTACGAGATGATGAAAGGGTGTTCCGTGTGGTCAGGTAGGTACCTTGTTAATACAGAGGAATTAATGACTCCACTTCTAGAAGGATGGTCGATTCGGTCAACTATTTAGAGTATTGGTTTGGGAGAAAGGGAAGAGGATGCTTTTTTGGTGATAAACTTATCTGGAAAGGTTGTAAAATACAACCTAATATCAATAAGATATTTTATATTGGATCTAATCAAATGGATGATGATGATGTTGAGTTCATTCGACCTTTTTCAGTTGATCCTAACGTTTATGAGTTCATTCCGTCTTTTGCAAGTATGTAACTTAGTGTTAGAGTTTGTCCAGTAGGTATTTCGGGTTTGTATGCTTTTGATTCTTGAAGTAATATTTATTTTAAGTTTTACTTTTACATGTGAATCACTTGTTTAGTATTGTATATAACTTGGAATGTAAATTACGTGCAACATCATTTAGAATCGTGTTTTATGACAAGTTGGGTGTTGGGTGGAAAAGAAAAAAAGGCCAGAGGAAAAAAGACCTCATGGACCAACCGTGCGAGCGCAAAACGACAAAAAATAGGAACATTAAAGGTTACTATAGTACCTTAGTGGTCAGGGACCAACGGTGCAATCAAAATTTTAAATTGAAAAGACGATTGTGCCCTTCATTGGAAGGGCGACATGGCTAAGATAATGATGAAAATAACTATCGTTAATTATAACGGGGCTTCAGGGACCAAAAGGGCAACAACATTGCCAAAAAAGAATCTTGTATGAGAGTCCTCGTTATCTAGAGACCAAACGGGAAAATAGGATTGAGTACATGGACCAACGCTGTAATTTACCCTAATAAATAATAAGAATAAAACTTTTTTAAGTTTGAATTATTTAAATTTAAAATTTTACTAACAAATATGGAAATTACAATTTTACACGTACATCCATAAAATTCAATTTAAATGTAGTCTATTTTTAAAAGTTTTGAGTTTATGTAAATTTTACCAACCAATCAAATTATAACTTGATTTAATTTTAACTATAAATTGCTTCAATTTTGACTTTAATGGCTAATAATGAGACTCGATTTTTCTATGTTGCAAAATCAACTTCTCTTAATGGTCCAATTTGGTTTCTAACGCATATTCTTTTGCAAAAAATCTCAATATTCTTTTATTATATAAAAATGTGATAACAACTTGCTTTTTAGTCAAGATGGGCTTCTTATTATATCTTTCTTAACTTTATGAGTAAAGTATTTTCTCCGTTTCCTTTTCAAAATATTAAGAGTTTTAAGTTTTATGTAACATTAACGGTCTAAAACTTGTAATATTTTTAACCAATAACTTCATAATTTCTTTCAAAGTTAAAGGATAATATATTGGTATTGCGTTTGTAAGCACTAGTCAAATTTATATATATATAGTATTAATCCCGTGAAAATTCTTTCCAAATTACTTCTCAAACAAGAGAAATAAAAGGATAAAATCTCACTTAAGAAAACACAATACGTATATTTTTAAACGGGAAGTATTCTCTTCTCGGGTCGTTTCCCAACGAAGTCGTGAATTGAGATTCGGGAATAATTTGGATTCGAGTCAAGAATGGTTAAAGGATTTTTGGACTTTGAATTACACTACGAATATAATAGCACAATTAAACTAAAGAAACAATTAAAGAAACTAATTTTAATACACGAAAATTAAAAACGTGAGCTAAAACTGAAATTTAAAATCTAAGGCACTACTTTTAACAAATTTTATACCTAAAAATCACAAATTTAAAAAGAAAATTTTAGGAAAAAGAATTAGAATTTTTTAACTATTTTTGAATTTTTTATGAATTTTTAAAGAAAAATGAATTACTAAAAATAAACTTTTTCTAAAAATTAACACTAAAATTCTATTTTTATTTTTCAAAAATACTAGAATGAAAAAGAAAATTATTACAAAAAGAATTATATTTTTCCAACTATTTTTCTATTTTCTATGAATTTTTTAAGAAAAAGAAATTACCTAAAATCTATTTTAATTTCTAGAAAATACAAATTTAACTGGAAAAATAAAGAAAAATGGTTTTTAACTACTAAAAATGTGCAGAAATCAAATGGAACAAAAATGCCCAAATTTTATAAACCAATTGAACCCTAATTTTGCTAATTAAATCCTAACCCTAATTTTATTAAAACTAATTATGAAAATATTAAAACTATTTTATAATTCTAAAAAGACTAGGGTAGAAATTGTAAAGTATGAAAGAGAAGGGTAGGCGGGGTAAGTAACTAGAATTTACACTATAGTTAAAACAGTCAACCTTAAACTATTGAAAAAGTACAAAACAGACCCTACGATTTGGCTTATTTTGAGCTTATTTAAAAAGTGAAAATTAGCTAAAACTTAAAACTACAAAGTTAAACTTGAGCTTTAACACTACAACTTTAATAAAAGCTCTTTGAACTTTTAACAACTGAATAAGCTAGAAAATAAGCTTCTTATACTGTGTCACAAAAACTTAGGTGTTTCTTTAAAATTCTAGCTTATCTAAACTATTGCTTATATCTAGCTTATTTCTAAATGAAAGTTAAAACTAAAAGATGCTATATGAAGATTAAGATCTATACTAAAGATTTCTAAAAAGGAATAAGCTAAATGTAAACTAGGATTATTAAGAATTTTCGCTATATGAAAAGTAAGGTTAAGCTTAATTGATATTAAGCAAATACTAATAAGCTATCTAACTCAAAATTATAGATTCTAGAAACTGAAATTTGGAAATATGCTTATACTTATTGTTATTGAGCAAACCTAGATAAAAGGAACTTTGAAATAACAACTAGAGATTAGAAATCAAAAGAGATAAGCTGAAAATCTAAGCTGCTACTATACCACTTTTACAAGAAAATTTAAGCTAGACTAAAAGCTTAAAAATGAAACTTAAATGAGGAATTTTAAAGAGCTAATAGAGTACTACTTAGATTCTTAAAATTAAATTCTAACTCCTAATTATAAGTGCTAAAGAGACAGCTAAAAAATGATAAGCAACAGCAGTACTTACTGAGTAAGTACTGCTTATGCTGATGTAATTGACAATTTCCTTAAGTGCAGGCTAAAATCCTAGATTAGAACTCATGAACTCACTCACTAAGTGTTACTAAACCTATATTAACCATACTTGAACAATAGAATGCTGTGAGACAGTAATCTACAAAATTACTTGAACCTCTAAACTGTCCTGGTGCTAGAAAAAGTTTTTAGAGCTTAAAACTTTGAAATTCTACAATCTAACTCCCAAATCCTATTTAAAACTTGATAAACCTGAAAAACTCAACTATGTAAAATACTTTGACAAGGTCTTGTTGACTTTTAGAGTCAAAAACTCCTTAACCCAAACACTACTTACATTCACTGTCCAAACTAAATTCTACTTAAAATCAATTTTAAAACTAAACATGCTAAAACCTTATATCTACTCAGTATTAAACTCTCCTAATTAAGCTATTTTAACACTAAAACCTACAGCTTATTAAGAAGAATAAGCTAGTTACTCAACTAGGCTTATCCTACTATATTATAACAGAATTAAAAGAAATGAAAACTAAATGGATTCTAGCTACAATTACTTAAAGACATTTGCATCTCTTAACTAACTAAACAAGTTTGAACATGATTAAGCATAAAAAGTAGACAATGAATTAAGCTACTAGAATAAGATTCAAATGCTAAAGTGAGATATGGAAAGTGAAACCTGTGAATTGAAGTCTCAGAACTAGCCACTCTTTCTGAATGAGTGGCTTTAAAACATAAACCTAATGGCACCTTGCCTCTAAACCAAAAGCTTAAGCTCAATAAGCTAACTTGAGCTTATTACTCCTTAATGCTCCCAAATTTGAATCAAACTGAATTTAAATGAACATTTTTAAACTAAAATAGACAAATTCAGTATTTAAAAGACTTTTAACAAGGTTTGAACTACTTTAGAACTAGAAAAAAAAACAAAATAAGCTAAAATGAGCTTATTACAAGCTTATTGACTAAAAACAGCTTATTACTTGAAAACTTCGAAATGAAAACAACTCAATTAGCTTTTATTGCTTAAGAAAAGAAGAGTACAAGGTTAAGTACAAAGGGTACAACTGAATTTTGAAGGTTTTAAAAACTCAAAAGTTGAACAGTACACGAAATTGAAAAGAGTAAAATACAAAGAAAAATTGAACTCTCTAAAACTACTCTCTCACTACCACTAACTATCTCTTATTTATAGATGAGGATGAAGAGAAGATGAGAGCTTCTTCATTCCTAGCCCTTGATCTCTTTCTTTTGAATCTTAACCGTTGGATGATATATGGTGAGGTGTTCGCACCAATTAGAGGATGCCACGTCATAAGAATGACGTGGAGATGGGTAAATACGAGGTAGGGAAGAGTAGGGAGAAACAGGGAAGGAATTTGTGAAGGTGGGTTTTGTTCGGGTTTTTGGCGGGAAAATCAGTTGTAGGCGGTTAGGGGAAAAGTTAGACCCGCGTCTTATTTTGAAACTTTAGAGATATTGCACAAATAGTCCTTGTGTTTCTTTTTCAATGTGTAGTGTAAAAGTAACTTTGAGAGTTGACACTTCTGGCCCTTGTAGTTTTCAAAACAAGAATTGGGCTTTGATATTGGGCTCATTTTTGGGCTTTTGTTGTCCGAATAGTGTAGAAAGGCCCAAAAGGGTATTTTAGTCTTTTTCCTTCAAACTTTTGTCCTTTTCTTTACTTTCTTGTCTTTTCTCAACTACGATCTTGATCCGGCTTTTGAAATTGGCTTCAAATCTCTTTCTTGATCACTTGTCTCTTCATTTCTTGTCGGTTTTTGGTTGTTTTTGCTCTTTTTGACTTTGATATCCTTTCCTGCACATTATGACACAAAAGCACACATATTTCCATCTTTTGGCATATTTTTGGCTTTTATTGGCAAAATCCTAGGTATTTTATATATACAATTTAACACTTATCATATATCAACTTTTAAACATATTGTTGAAGCAAATATACGTGGGCCGCTTGGGCTTGGCAAATAGACTTCGAACTTTGAGATTTTCTGGTTCAGTTGGCTCCTTCCGAGGTAGCTCCTTCGTATCCTATCTTAAATTAAGAAAGAACATTGTTAGTTCGCCTCAGGTTTTTAGTCCGAGACCAACTCCGACGTGAGAATGAGTATAGTTGGTAGGAGATAATTATGGAGATAATAGAGAGGAAAAGTCTGGTTCAGAGTGTGTGTGTTTTGTCGTCCCTTAGGTGAGTGATACTCAACTATTTATACTGTTCTTACCTTTACCTGACAACAAGGAGGACCACAATTATCGTTACTCTCTGGGCGGGAAGATCGCTGAACTTGTCCTTCTTCTGACTTCACAGATCTTGCTTGTCGCATTATGTCAGACTGTCCTTCTGGTCCCTCCTCTGTCGTGTTCCTTAAAACACTGTTATCGTGCCTTGTCTGTCTACGGCCGGGGCCATTGACTCCAGACCTGAACTATCCTCCGATGGTCCAGCTCTGGAGTACTGTTCTAGCCTTTGGCAAGTTTGCATTACAAGGACGAATTAAGTGTTGTTGTCTCCTTCGGAAGTTTTGGAGGAGACTATACCTCATCAAATATCTATCTTTTAAAAGAATTATCTCCTTTCATATACTTCAAACTTTAACTTTAAACATTTTTATATTAAATTAAACGCAATATTTTTACTAATAGTTCAATAAAGAATCAAGACGCATAAAAAATAATAATAATATGTTTGGGAATGGTTAGAGTTGTGGTTTAGTACTCCATTCTCCGTTATGAAAACAACGGTTATTGAAAAGAATGGTAGAGCATCAAGACTTCATTGCATAACCTCGAGAACTGATCAAAATATTCAACATTATATTCTAAAAACAAAATAAATATTCTTATTTTACTCAAGATGTTAAAAAACTTATGGGGTGGATGATGGGGATATTGAACCAAATTCTAAAAGCATGCGTTAAGAAAAACTTTTAAGTAGTCCCGTCAAACTTTTGAAAAGAAGGACTTTACCTAGTTTGAATCTGTGTGATGATATATTCAAACTGCGTGAATTAGTCAACTAAAATATCAAAAACCATTGGTTACCCAAAGATTTACATGTGCCTAATTCACATGTCACACATTATGCACTTCTAGATTCGTCTGTTCTAAATAATTAGTTGTCCCTGATACCCGTACCTTTCACAACTTCTCTATAAAATCCAATACTCGCTTGTATATGGAAAAAGTGCAATAACACATACTGTTTTTGATCGAACGTTTCTTGTTGGAACACATCTAGACAATAGTATGAATTTGCTTTAGACATTAATGGATATTGTGTGTAATTCACGTAGTTTATGTTGGGTCAATTGAGTGTCCAATTGTCTCTACCTAGATTTAAACAGAAATTAGGCTAAGTGTTGAAGACTCGCTGATAATATTTCAACTGAGTAAAATAAGACTCGCTAGCTTCAGCGAGCAACCTCAGAGTATTCAAGTCAAAGACATAGTCAAGGAATACAAAGATTACTTGAAGACATACCCGTAAGCTGAGCTGGATATCAGTTGATATGTAAATAATGTACGTTAAAGGTTAGAGTGAGTCAGGGTGACAATACCTTGACGAACTTCCTTACTCTTAGAAACAACAATCCTCTTAGAGTGTTTTAGGCTGGACAATTCGATAAAGCAAAATGACGGGACCAAAACACCTTTCAAATTAAAGTACCTTCTAGTATGAGTTGGTGAACAGTTGGCAGCATTGTTCACAAAAGTAAGGTTGTGATGTTTCAAAGAATGGACGTGCAATAAATGCAGTTGTACTCCTCCACTAGATTCTTGACACGTCCCAATCACCCTTACTAATAAGTCAACCTCGTACCACTATAAATAGGGAATGTTTTTAGAAGTAAATGTTATTGCTTAAATTGTTGTCAAAATTATTATGCATTTACTCCTTTGCCGAACTTACAATTAGTCAGCTGATCTTATCAGCATGTTTACACAAGTTTGCTTGTAAACTTGATAATTTTTCAAGTTTACTTGTTCAAAGAGTAACCATACATTTTCATTCAACAAATGTGATTTGTAACACTTTGATTCTTAATCGATAAAGCATTACATGATTGAAAAGTTATATCTTTATGTTGCATGCATATTTATTGGATTACACTTTCATAAGACATGTTAATTGGGACTTTCAATTGGTATCAGGGCGGTATGGTTTATAAAACCATTCAAAGTTTTTAAAATCAAGATCCAATCATGTCGGTAAACAACAATGCAGAAGAAAATGATTTTGCAAATGACAATACTAACAAGAATGGTGAAAATAATGCTACTAATAATGTTGTTAACACTGACGATCTTCCACAACCTCTAGATCATAGAGGAGGTTCTCATGTAATAAATGTCCTACAATTGGACGTGGAAGATTTTTCTAGCTAGAGAGATAGGTTTCTAGTCTATCTTGATGGACTTGAACCCTTTCTCCTTAAAATACTAGAAAATTCCTCAAGCTGGTGTTAATGCCACGTTTGTGAACAACTAACTAGCCAAGAAAATGGTTAAGTGTAAATCAGACTCAGAGGGCCAACAACGTAATCAAAAATGATAGCTTGGCTACCCTTTTCAGCAAATACAATCATGAAGAGGGTTTGATTGATTAAATTTATGACTTTGAGACTCTGAGATTTACCATTCGGGGATCTAGCTTAAAAGCTTTATTTTCTAACTCAAAATTTCAGGATAATGAATCAGCTGTTGAAGAAGACACTAGGAGTAGTCAAGAGTTTATGGTTGATCTAAACCAAGAATATCATGATAGAGCACTTCTTGCAAATCAGAGGAGATTCTATAAGAGGTCAAGGAGAGTTGGTGTTGCTAGAAACCCCATGAAAAATCCAAAGAAACTTGCTTTAGATGTGGCAAACAAGGACACTTTCAAAAAGAGTATGCAAATACCAAAACATCATCGCTATCTTATTTATTCATCCAACAAATTCCAAAACAAAACCAAATTTCAAACCAGTTATTCTCTATCACATCAGCACAACAAGGTCACTGATAGTGATCAAAAGGACTATATGGCTAGATATAAATCCATCAAAACTCACTCAAAAGCTTGCTTCATCTTCAAAACAAAAGAATGATAAGGGTCTAGTCGCTGAGTCTTTTGACTAGGATGAAGATTCTCTATCCTCTAGGGATGAGGGCACTACTACAGTAAAGGATTTCATGGCTATCTGATAACCAACTTTTTAGGGTTAATTATATATCAATAATAGTATACGTATTCCGAAAGACTCAAAAAATTCCTTTTGACCAAAGGAAAATCAAAAATCCCCTGGGTCGTTTCCCAACGAGGCGTGAATTGAAGATCGGATTACGTTCGTGATCGCGTTTTTAAATGGTTCAAGATTTTTGGTTTGGATTCCTATTTCTATAATTAAAATGCAAAAACGAATAAAGAAAACCTAAAAATGAAAGCAAGTAAGTGATTTAAACCTAAAAACGAGAACGGGATCGAAACCCGTTCTTTAAAAAACCAAATTATTAAATTTTAACTCTACGAAGACAAATTTAATTTTTCTATGTCCTAAATGATAAAAGAAAATTTTCTAAAAAAGAATTATATTTTTTTGACTTTTTAATAATTTTTTATGAATTAAAAAACAGATTAAATGAAATAAAATGATTAAAAATACTAAACTATTTTATAAAAATCTGAAAAATTTAGAGAAAGTGCATTAAACAGTTAAGATCTTAAGAAAAATAAAAAAGTGGAAACAGCTTATCGAAATAAGCTGTTAAAAAGCAAAAACAGCTTATAAGCTAAATGGGCTAAAACGCTCTTAAATACCAAACCACTTGGGACTATAACGAAAAAGTCCCAAGGGCGCAGCGGTAGAGTGTGTGTTAATTACGGGTAGAGGTTGGTTGAGGTTGAGGGTTCGAGCCTTGCTCACCCTCAACTTCCCAATTTCCCCATTTTTACATTTTGAAACTTTTCTTTTTGCAAACTTGTAAAATAAGCCAAAATAAACAACTTTAAAAAAGTGACTTTTTGCAAAAACTTAAAATAAGCTCAGAAATAAGCAAATAAGAAATGGCAGAATACTTTTTTACACTAAGTCTATATTAAGCTAAACTGTTAAGTATTTTAGACAATAAGCAAATTGAAAAATCAAAAATAAGCCAAAACAGATAGTAAGCTACACCTAATAAGCACTTCTAAGCAAAATAAGCAAGGGAAATAAAGCAGAAAAGCAAGAAAAAGCAAATAAGTAAAGTGGGCAAAACAGGCAGTCAAAACAGTCACAAGGGCACTTTTGGGCTTATTTTTAAGCCCTTTAGTAGAACCTTATGAGTATGGGGCTTATACTAGCTTAAAGCTTAGCCTATAAGCTATCTAAAACTACAAAGAAAAGATAGTTTGAAATTCAACTAAGCTACTAAAAAGTCAAATGAAAAAGGATGTTTTTACTCAGCACATGCTGAGTGTTTTTCTAAATTTTTGAAAAAGCAAAATGGCTTAATGCAGGCTTTAATTTAAGCTAGAAAATGAATTTAAAAAAATGACATAAGCTAAAACAGATGAACTTAACTTACCAATGAGCTTATGCACAAATTTTAAAAAACTAAAACCTATTTTAACTTGTCTAAATTTGGAACTGAAAAATGGCTATTTAGAACCTTAAAAAAAACTGGCTTGACAGGTTTTGACTAAAATAAAAGTAGACTAAAAGGACATTTAACTACTGTATTTTAACTCTAATAACAACACAAAAACAACTCTTAAAAGATGGTTTTAAAAATCTAATCAAATAAGCTAGTTCAAAAATTGTTCTGTCACCATAGTTTTAAACAACTTTTAGATAAAGCTTAAAAACAAACATTCAAACTTAAAAATCCTTAAAAACAGCTTATAATGGCTTAAAGAAAGCTTGTTAAAGATGGCAAAATGACCCAAATGGTTTTAAAAACACTTTTGACCCACTTTTCACCTTATGCCAAACACCCCTTAAAGACTATAAAACCAATTTTTAAACTGATTTTTGAAGAATTAAGCTAAGAGGTTTGAAAACAGATATTAACCAAGCAATGTTAAGCACAAATAAGCACAATCCAACCACAGTTAAGCACCAAAATTAAGCCAATAAGCAGTTAAAAGCATATAAAGGGCAGTTTTAAGCACAAACTTAAACAAATAACATTTAAGCATTCAAAAAGCATAAGTAAGCATTTAACAACATAAATAATCAATAAAAAGCAATAAATAAGCAGAATTAAGCAGATGAACAGTAATAAGCTAAAATTTGAAAAGTAAGAAAATGGAAACTCACAAAGGTCCTTAGCTTTTGAGAATGATTTAAGTACCCAAATCAGTTCAAAACCAACCTATATGCTTCCCAAGAAGCTCTAAACCAAGGCCATCCATAATTTACCTTGCTCCATTGTGTTCTTGGACAGATTTTTGATTTTTTTAATTTTAAGACAGAATTTGAAAAAGGCTTTTATATAAGCTTTTGATGAAACAAAAGCTTATATAAGAGCTTAAGGACAGTATGTAAATGACAGGTTAAGTAAATGACAATGATTAAAGAAAAACCTTAAAATTTCATTAACTTAAAAAAATACAATGCTTGAAATTTAAATGACAGTTAAGTAAATGACATGAAAAGTAATTGCAGTATTAAAATGGTACAAATTTGTTCATACAAAGCTTGATTAAACAAAATTCGACCAAAAACCAATAAGCTAAACTAGCCCTACTTATACTAAGAGACTTCAAGCTTGGGGTCTTCTTGTGCTTTTTTAGTGAGAGAGCTCAGCTGGTGTGTTTGTTGTGTGAGTAGAGTAGCCAAAGTTGATCAAAGCCCTTGATCTTTCTTGGAGCCCAATCCCATCAATCTTGACCCTTGATTGTTCATCAGCCAATGAAAACAAAGGGGATTGCCAAGGTGGCATCATCCCATGTGAAGTGGGGTTGAGGGGGGAGAGAGTGATGTTTTGTTTTGGTGTGAACAGTAAACGAGGTAGGGGAAAGAGACAATGAATAGTGATGGGGATGTATGGCGGGAAAGTTTGGTTTACTCTGTTTTGATTTGGGTGCAGGGTAAAGTTTAGGATGTTGACAACTTAAGCCCCTGATTGTGATATGTGAGTTTTCATGTGTGGTCCTTGTGGTGATAAACTTTTGGGGAGTTGGCAGAAATAACCCCTCAGTTTGTATGGTTTGTTTGCAAGGTATGTCCTTGGAGGACTAACAAAGTTTGGTGTAAAGGGGTTATGGGCTTAACAATAGTTAAAGGCTGTTTGGGCTTTTAGTTTGGTTTGGGCCGTATGTATTAAAAAGGGAATTGGGCCCAATTTGAGATAAAGGCTTATTAAAGCCTAGTCTTGATGGCTTATTGGGCCGACTTGGCCCAATAAAAAGGGTTGGGTTGGCCCGATAAGTTTTCTTCGGTTTTGGCTTTGACTTTGACTGTTGACTTTTTGGGGTTGACTTTGACTTTGACTTTGCCTTTGACTTTCACGCTTTTCCATTCCGTGCTCGGTTTTGTCGTTTTTAGCTTCGTTTTTCGTCCTTTTGTCGGATATCCGTTTCCTGCACAATATAAGTAAAAACATACAAATACAATGTATTTTTGGTACGTTTTTGGTCATTTAAGTCCGGTTTTAAAGGTCAAAGGTATGTGTATTTAGGCACATACCAAAATCCCCCATACTAAACTATTGTCGTGTCCTCACGCAATGCTATAAGTAAACACTTAAGAAAACTAAGAATCTCAATCCCCCTCGACTAATTACCTCAAAAAGTAGCTAAGTGTTCATCAAGGGGAATGAAAGAATCAATAGTTTAGAAAAGCCCCGTTTTTACCATTTTTAAATATATACACTAACTACCACTAATATTTTTGTATTTTTCTTTTTTTCTTTTTCTCAACTAACTAACATGTTTGACTTTCGTTATTTTATAACTTTTAGGGATCATAGAACAAGAAACATTTCAATCCTAAAATGCCCCAAAAAGGATAAATTCATCGTTCCCGACTTTTCACTTATTCCAAACCAAGCTTAAAACGAAATCACCGTTAAATATAAGTTAAGATGCTAACACTACTCATATTTGTAACTTGTGAACTTTTCACTCCCGATAATTATTATATATTTAGTGTTCGACACCCTATGTGACATCCGTTAATTTTGAGGTCAGTAACCGAAAGCAAACATATGATAATTGACTCTTTTGATTGTTTGTAGAGTCACTTTTATGTGGTTATACTATTTTTAGCATTTAACACTTATTTTACTAGGAACCCTAGTTACGTGAGCGCACCTTTTTCCTAACGATCATAGTTAATGGTCCTAACGACCAATGATATGCTCAAACAACATTATAACAATGTCAAAACACATCGGAAAACATAAGTCATTCACTTTTGTGCACTTAAGTCAATTCACTTTTCATAACTTGCAAGTTTCCCAGTAAACGTGATATTTCATAAATATTTACGTTTTTGCACTTACGCTTCTTATAACGGACTTTAAAACACTCAATATGACCTATGTGTATATATTCAACTCTTTAATCCAACATTATTTATCACATTTTACATTTCAACAACAAATAAAATTACAAAATTATTACACATAACTATAACTTTTTACATATTCTACTTATACAACTATTACACAATTATACCAAAATATATATAAACATATTTATAAGAAATATAAAAATTAAAACCCTCCTCATAGGGCCCCAAAATTGGATCCCTCCCCCTCCTCTCTCACTGCTCTACCTTTTCCTTGTTCCAATGAGCTCTTTTCACTTCTCCTATGATTTCTTTATTTTCTCATTTCATATAAATCTTCTCCACACACTTCTATCTCATTAAATCTTCTCTCTAGATCTGTTTTCCTCCTCCTTACTCCAAAAATATCTGGCCACCATTTCACCACCATCAACCACCACCAAATCATTGATTTAACACAAGTTTAACAATAAAATAAAAGGCTTGTTTTATCACCGCTAACAAGCTCCTAGATTTGTTTTTCATCCAAGGTATTATTTGAAAGGGTTGTCTCACCTAAGCCTCATCTCCCTCTTATCATTCTCTTGGTACTCTCATAGTTAAGACAAGGGTACCAGATGGCTTGTGCCTATCTTGTACCCGAAAAGTGCCTATTTTGGCTCAAAACACATGTTCATCCATTTTCTTTGGATCTAATCTATAAAATAATTTTGTATGGATAAGTGTGTTATGAGGACTTAAAATGATGATACAATGGTTATAGGATTTTTTGGGTGGTTTGAGGATTTCGGATGATAAAACTAATCACAAAAACGTTCATAAAACCATGATTTAGAGCTAGATCGGGTGTAAACTTGTACATGCAATGGTTTAAAAATATTGTAAGTACCTACTGATTTTTCTTTATAAAAAGGGTGTTTACATATTTATAACTAAATTGGGGGAGGGGTTCAAGATTTTTTTTTTGGTCTTTTTTGCATTTGGGTTAGCCGGTTTGTCTTGTTTAGAAATGGGAAATTTCAATCAGCCCTCTACTTTATTTTTGTGTCATATTGATTGGAGTATAAGTTGATGATAAATAAATGTTTTGACATGATTCAAGAGCCTAAAATCAAGTAATTTGAGTCTAGTTTCCAGAAATGTAAGCTTTGTAAAAATATAAGGTAGTTTGGTTAGTGAAAATTGCAAAATGGTGAAAGGTGTCAAATATGCCCGAAAATCTTTTTTCAACCCTTGTACTAAAATGACCATAAATCATAAACCACGATGAATCTATTATTGAAACTGATATAGGAGATACTTGTAAGGGTTATTTAGAGTCTCCCATTGGCCTAACTCATATAACCTTTATTTAGACCCTCTGATCTTTACAATACTTGTATATGTCCATATTTCGCTATTTTTGGAGTCGGTTATAAATGGTTGAGTATAAGTCCTTAAAAATTTTAGGAAAATTCATGGACACACCTAAAACATGTAGTTTTGACCTAGAGAAGTACCTGACTAGAAACTTTGGTTAACTTGGTCAAATAAATGCTTAAAGTGACGGGGAATTCGTGACAAATTAGTGAAAATTATGCTTTGGGATAAAAGTGTCTTTTGAAACAAATGTGATCACAAGACTTAACAAATGAACCCTATATATTGTTTGAGCATTGTATAGGATCTAATTAGGTATATTTACTTGCCTTAGATTACGAGTAGAGGGTTGCGTTTTCGTTTTGGTGTGCGTTGTCTTTATGTTAGCCTACTTAGTGTGGTTTGCCGAGAAGTCCTATTATCATTCTAACTTCTAAGGTGAGTTTCTCACAACCCCTCTTTTATCGTTTTTACGATTTTGGGGTGGAAAGCATGATGTGTCTATTTATTTACTATGATAGTCTTTTTGTGTTCTAAACTTCGACATACTTGAACTTATTGAACTTGATTTGAACTTGTTGAACTTGGAAAACGTGTTGAACTTGAACTTGATATGTATGTTGTTGTATGCTTGGAACCCGCCACTACTTTTAGCTCACTATATCCCCCTCAACGTGATGAGACGTTAGTAATTATGGATAGCGCTATTAGGAGATTAGCCCCTCCTCACTCTCACCATAAACAAGGTGCATAGTACTAGGACTTAAGACTTGTGCTGTGACACTGTCGAAATCTACAAACTTTATTTTAGTGTAGAGTTGCTACCTAAGTGTATGGAACTTTGGAAATGGAAGGCTGTATTATCGTTTATGTAGTGCCTCGCCCAATAAACACTTATTCAGCATAACAATAACATTGATTTTGCGTTTTATGTTTATGTTGGGTAACGGAGAACTGTATTGGAAAATTGATACTTTTTGACTCTCGACTTGTTTTTGCAACTGATATTGATTTGAACAATTATTTTGGACATCTACTATTTTATAAACTATTTTTGTACATAATCTTGTGAGCTCACCAACTATTTCGATAGTTGACCGTTTTTATCATGCTTTTCAAGTGACCTTCCTAAAGTGGAAACTTAACACATTTTTATTTGGACACCTACAAGATGTCTCCTTGCTTTCGAAGTTCATGTATTTTGGGATAACCATGTTCAAAAGAGAAACAACTTATGTTAAGTTGTACATTTTAAACTTGTACTTGGAAATGTTGTAATTCGGATATCTTTCTTTTATCTTAATTCATGTATGGTGTTTTATCTATCATCTTATGTGATGTTATTAATATGTTACACCTCGCAGTTCCGCCTTGGTGGGGTGTGACAGATTGGTAATCAGAGCCTAAGGTTATAGAGAACGCTGGTTTTTCCAAAATAAAAATCCAAACTATAACCAAAATGATTTTCTTTTCTAAAAACACCAAACATGAAACAAGTCGACTAGTCCGAGTGGTTGCATCATTAGACCTCAATTAAACATAACTTGATCAACTATGTATAATTTAGGGAGTATCATGCAACACTGGGTATAGTCATTATTTTAAACAAGTTTAAAAACCAACTTTCCACTTTGGTCACTGAAAGGCATACTAGGAATTATGTGCACCATACAATGCATACTTTTAGATGTCCACTATTTGATTTTAGTACATCATGCTTATTCGGACTAATCCATTATTTTCTGAGTTTGCTTTCACGTCGGTTACTGTTGTCACAACTATCTTTAAGCACCTTGTTAGTATGGACACCGTCACAGTCACGATATGTCCCATAGATCGTCTTTGCGTGGTAATGATACCAGGAGTGAGTCGCGACGTAACTACTTTTCGTATCCTTACCCTGCATAACACCTTGAGGAGGACTCGTCGATAGATTCTGAGTCAGAGCCCAAGGCGAGCAGTAGGTGAACTATGTATGCACGACATGTAGAGACGTTCGTTCTTTCACTATTAGAGCTATGTCGACCAATATCTTGGTCACGTCTCTGTCTTATTTTGTCATACTATTAAGCCAACTGTTTTGGCTGCAAACACAAGCATTCCTTGCTTGTTCGCAAACTCCGTGTTCAGTGATTCAAGATTTTTCTTTCTATGCGACACAAAAAAAGTTGAGTTTAATTTTTCGAAAAACTTAGGGCCTTTTACCAAACTTTCTAACTTGTATTTCATGACAGTTCTTGTCTAAATAAAGGAATTTTCTATTTCACGAGAAAATCTCAACATCTACTGATTGATAATTTCATGATCGATAACTGTCATATTCTGAGTGAAATTTCTTTGAAGATCGTATCTTCCATCAGTTTTCACCCCAAGGACAAAGAAATTCGGGGAGAGTCAAGCTAGAGACTCGCACAAAAACAAGCGCTTCTCAGGAGGCAACCCGTGTTCTCTATCTCTTTCTATTTTCTTAGTAGTAGTAATAATATATTAGTTTAGTAGTAGTAATGAATAAGTGTGGGGCGTGCTTCTATCCTTATTGTGTTTCGTGGGTATCTGTTTTTGCTTGTAGGATTTCCTAAGATCGTGAAGACCCGTACTTGTTTTCAATCCTCCAAATCTCCCGGTCTTCGATCTCCTGTTTATTTTGGAATCCTCAATCTTGATCATGTATATTTATTGTGTTTCCCCTTTCACACTTGGAATTACTAGCATTTGCCTTTTTCATCCTTAAGTGTGGGGGTAAAACCCGACATTTTTGAACATTGAGGCCAATGTTCGGTTCTAAGTGTGGGGGGGATTTCTGCCAAAATATGATCTTACATGTGCCTTGTTGTGTTCCTTGCAACCCCGTTTTAACCTAAATATTGCTTTATTTTATATTTATATTAAAAAAAACAAAAAAAACAACTTTTAGTTGTTGTTAGATATGTGAATAAGTAGGCCCGTAGAACTAAGGATATTTTGACTTGACCGAGTATTAAACTCTAGCTTTCCCCTTAGCTTTCGAGACTAAGCGTTTGCTTAACTTTAAAATTTTGCAAAGAACGAAAAATGATAGAGTTAAATATAAGTTAGATGCTAAGCGTGGAGTAGTTGGATCTCTTTAGAGCTCATAAAGGTTAATTGTGGCTTTTTGCTCCCACCAGCTTAATAAACGTTATATAATTGTTAAATAAATAAAGTTACTTGGTTTTTGCGATTCTTAGTTTAAATCCCTTCGTAGAGATTCCTTCTGGTGAAAGTAAGGTACACATCGAGGTTCTGTCAATGTTGTGGGACGCTTCCGGGTCTTGTCGGTTAGGACGCCCGATGTCTCGGAAGCTAAAAGACCACAGGACTTGAAATTTGGCTATAATAATAATGATAATGTAATAAACTGAAGCCGAAATAAGACCACTGCTTCTTGTCGGTTAGGACGCCCGATGTTGCAGTCGTTTAAAGGGTGGAGGTAATAATAATAATAAGAACTGTGGGCTGATAAAAGTTTACTATCTCTGGTCGGTTCGCTCCCGATGTAGCAGTCTTCAAAAGAAGGCCCATAGTAATAATAATAATCCGAGACTGATAAAATTTTACTGGCTCTGTCGGTTAGGACGCCCGATGTGTCAGTCTTCAAAAAGGTCGAGGAAATTACCGAGGTCGAAATAAGACTACTGGCTCTGTCGGTTAGGACGCCCGATGTGTCAGTTGTTTAAAGGACCGAGGGATAATAATGTTGCAATAATAATAATAATAATAATAATAATAATAATAATAAAGCTAAATTTTGACTCCGAGGTTATCTAAATAAAGCCTCCGTCTCTGGACTCGTAGTTGAGTTGTTTCGGATGAAATAAAAAGGATAACCCCTAAATCATGCGAAATTAGAACCTTAATATGGACCTTATTCTCACCATATCGTCTCGTTAGGAAAGGATTTCAAACTAATTGTGGTTTAAACCGGTTACTTTTATAGTAATAAGGCCTTAATATATATTAAAATAAGTGATCTCGATTCACATTATGTTTTCCGAATAAAATCTTTAGAGGAAATTAGGAATAAGGGAGCGAAAAGTAGCTGCGTTTACACAATTAGCATTTATGAGTAGTGTTAGCGTCTAATCTTATATTTAACTGTGATTTCGTTTTAAGCTTGGTTTGGGGATTGTGAAAATCAAAGATGACAAAATCCCGTTCGTAAAGCCTTTTAAATAATGTTATTTAATTTTTATCGTAGTTTTTATCTATTATTGAATAAGTGGTTAAAACGGGGACGCTTTAGAGATAAATGATTTTTGAACCTTCTTAATGGACATTTTCTGTTCTTGTTTGATTGTGAGGGGTCATAAGTTAGGGGGGTTAAATTATTACTTTCCGGGGTTTCTATAAAATGCGTTGGTGACCGCCATTTTTCCGTTCCTCTGTTCCATATCTGTGTTCTCCCCCCAACATTAAACCTTTACACCACACAATCCTACTAACCACCCATCCCACATCTACACAACAATTCCCACTTTAAATTAATTGATATTCAATAAATACGTAACCCCTTAAATGAAAAAATCCATAAAAAACCTTAGGACAATCCTTTTTAGATTAAAAGCTTTTATCGTTTATCGCGATTATCCCGCGTCTTATCCTAAATCGAGTTATCCCAATTGCAATCTCACTAAAAAAACACTTCCAACGGAGCCAACAATCTTTTTATGGATAGTCACCACACCTAGCCCGTTCGAGGGAGCATACGGGCTTGTATAACGCTAGATTATTTACTAAGTTCTCGAGCCTTAATTAGATATATCCGCACATCTCGGATATATACCCTTTATCCACACTTAATCCCATCTCAGTCAGTTCACCTAAGTTAATAAAGGAAATAAACTTGGTATTTTTTTAGTTTATGCAATCGGGCGGTTTTATTTCGTTGTCGGTTTCGTCATTCGGGTTCTACTTCTTTCCCTTTTCAATTGTTAGTAGTTGTAGTTTATTTAGCTCAATATATCTTTTATTGCTTATTCGTTTATTATGATTAGTGAGTAGTTTTAGTATGCTTGTTAAGTGACCGTGAATAGTGAGTTAAATGTGGATTAAAAAGTAAATTGTTGATTAATAATTTTCGAATTATTTAGATTTCTTATTTGGATATTTCGAAGGCAAAAGCGGAGAAAATAATCAAAACCTCAAATCTAGTAATTAATACTTTATAAGATATCGTTTTCAAAATAGACCAACGTCGTGAGAAAATAATATTTTTACGGGTGTTAATTCATCATCATTTAAAGTAATTTGTACCAAAATAAATGATTGTAATCAATATAAACCAACGTTGTGAGAAAACAGTTTTTGAACGGGTACCAATTCTTTATTATCTCTTTATTTCACATTTAATGATCTTTTCGCCTCACTTGACAAGCATATCCTTTTTAGTTATATCTTAGCATTATATTAGCTTATTTTTTATATTATTAGTATAATTAAAAACCAAAATTAAAAGATATTCAAGCATCAAACGACAAATATCTACGTAAATCTCAAATTCAATTCTCGTTGGGATACGACTCCGAGAGATTTAATTATTACTTTTTCTAAAAGTGATTCTTATTTCTAAGGGGATACTTAATATTATATACATACGGCTAGTACGTATTTATACGAAATCAAAATTCGACCCATTTGGCATGTCTTGGCTTGAGCTTATGTTGACCATTGATATACTTCTAAGCCTCATGATCCAAAAACAAAATGAACTCATTAGCTAACAAATAATGCCTCCAAGTATCAAGACTACGAATGATAGCATAAAACTCTTTTTCATAAGTAGAATACTTGCGACACGCTTCATTTAACTTCTCACTAAAGAATGCAATGGGGCATTTGTTTTGACTCAAAACTCCACCAATGCCAACACCAGACGCATCACATTCAACCTAAAAAACATCATTAAAGTTTGGTAAACATAAAACAGGAGCCTCGGTTACCTTAACCTTAAGTAGCTCAAACCATACTTCATCACTGTATTTCTTTCCAATAGAGAAATGCACTAAGCACCTCTTACTAACCTTCACTGTATTCCCTTTTTTAAGCCAAGTCAACTGGTATGGCTCGGGATGATCCACAGTTTTCAATGCCAATTTCTCAACCATGTATGTCGACACCACATTCTCACAACTACCCCATCAATAATCATGTTACATACCTTACCTTTGGAAGTACACTTGGTACGAAAAATGTTATTTTGACACCACGAATCATCATCAATAGACTTGGAAGTCGCTACGCTCAAAACCCACTGAATAACCAACGAATCACCTTGATCGGGATGTAGTAGTTTCAATTCTGGAGATTCATCTACATCATTCCCATCCGTATCATAAATAACCTTACTTTCTTATTCAATAAATGACATGGTTTTCTGATTCGGATACTCCCTAGAATAATAACCCAAACCTTGGCACTTAAAACAACGAGGTGCTTTACTAAAGTTACCTTCTTTTAGAGTACTTAAAGATGTATTAGATTTAGGGACGACAACCTTACTTGTAAGAGTAAGGGTTGTCTTTGATGCTAGATTCCACCTGGTAGTACTTGTATTCCCTTTATTCTTTTGTTACTTCTCAACCTTGAGGGCTAAACGACACACATCTGTGTAAGTTAAATAAGGTTGAAGACTCACCACATCAGCGATCTCGGGACGTAAAACACCCAAAAACCTAGCAACGACTTGCTCTTCCTCTTCAACTGTAAATGTTCCTTAAGAGAACTTATGGTAATCCAAATAAGCTTCTTGCCTAAAATTAATAGGCAAATTGTGACATCCGTTAATTTTGAGGTCAGTAACCGAAAGCAAACATATGATATTTGACTCTCTTAATAATCATTAGAGTCACTTTTATGTGGTCACATTACTCTTAGCATTTCACGCTTGTTTTTGTGTAATTCGTGTTTCAAGTCAATGTTTATTCCGAGCCACGATTCTATTTAATTGAAAATATTTATAATTGGATTAAAGGGCACTATTTATCCCGAGCTTTAATTTATTTTCTAAATTTTATAGAATTTATTTTATTATTTTTAGTCGATTTTTATTAAAATCGTCAATTTTAATTATTCGCGAGTCATGCTTTGGATAATTATCCATTTTAACGATCGAGAAATTGACAACTCCATGTCTTAAGCTTCGAGAGCATATTTATTTTATTTTAGTATTTTTTTTGACTTTTTCATGTTTTTCCAAAAAACCACGTCAAAATCGTGTTTTTACAAATTAATAACGAGTTAATTAAGTGTTTGGGCCTGAGATTTGTGCAATATAAATTTGACAAAAAAAATACCCAACCAAGCCCAACCCATATAGGAGGCCGGTTATACACCTCCAAACCAATGTCCCTTTTTTATTTTGTTATAAATAGAAGATAATAGTATTATTCTTTCCCTATATAAATCCTATTAACACTCTACTTTTTCCATAAAAAAAATACACAGATAAAGATTTCGTCTCCTCTTCCCCCTCTCCTTACTGTTCAACGACCACACAAAGAAAAACCCCAAAATTCCATCATCAACCATCCCAAATCACTTCCAATAAATCCCAAATCACTTATAAATAAATTCCCATTATTCCTTATCAAGATTAAACCACAATGCTTGATTTTTCTCAAGTTCTTGATTTTTAATTTTGAAAGGTTTTGATCTAATTATGTGAAATTGGTGCTACAAAGAGTAGATATTAAGTGTGTAAACAAGATTTGGTGTACAAAAATCAAGTTTTGGGTCTTTGTTTTAGGTGTTGTGGTGTTCGTCCAAGGATCAAACCCAAGGAGAGTTTAATTTTTTTTATTCCTCTTGCATTCCTAGTGGTTGTAAGTAATTTTATTACTCTTTTACATCGATTTAAATATATGTTCTATGCATGTGTTAGATTTTGTATTGTGAATTCATTGATGATGGTGCGTGTCGCGTTTTTGAGGCGTATGGTTGATTGAGATGACTAGTTATGAGGCTAGGCTAGTTTAGGAGCGTTGGCGATGTTTGCAACGCGAGAAATTGAAGTTTTGAAGGAGTTGAAAGGTATTTAATAGGAGCAGAAAATTAAATTTCGTGTTTAGACGAGTCAAAATTATTAAAACTGAAATTGGCCTAAGAATAATGATAGAGACGTTAATAAGAACGTTTTGATATAAAATTCGGTTTCTAACTCTTAATAACGAACGTTTTACGGCCGATTAAAGTTGCGAAAAATGTTAAAAACAAAATCAGCTCTTAATAAAAATATTAGTTTTCTGTAGAAACTGAAAAGGGTATTTTTGTCATTTTCTGTGTTGTTTCAGGTCTCGAGAAAAACTAAAAAGTTGCTCAGAATGTCGTTTTACTTTTTCTCAAGGCTGGCTAAGTTTAAAAGTGCATTACGACGGGTTGATTTTGATGAGTTAAACTTAGGAAAAAAACTTATATTTTAAAAAGTCAAAGATGGCGAAATCTTTAGAAGGGGTAATTAGTGTTTAAGAAAATGGTTAGGCGTAAAATACTTTAACAAAAACTAAATGGCAACTAAAAGAAGACTTACACTCGTAGGTAGTGTCAAAAATCATAATCTTTTAAAATGGGTTAAAATGAGTAATTTTCATTAAAATATAAAGTTAGCCGGAATGGGTTAAAATGGAACATAATTAAGGCGAAACATTTAGTGAGTATAAATATGTAAGTTTGGCGCGCACATGGATTCTACAATATACGATTACATATATGCCGGAATATATATATTTTATATACTTATGCAAAATTATGCATTTTCTTATATTCTCTAATTGTGGACCACTATTATTATAAGTCGCGGTTGAGATTGTCGCCGCCGTTCTTTCTCTGTTAATTTCACCTTCGGTACCTCTATTTACAGTGAGTTCTCACAGCCCCTCTTTTACATGATTTCAAATGTTTTAGGGTGGAAAGCATGATGTGTCTTATTTAAATTTGTCGGTAACCAAGAAATCACTTCACTTTCTATTGATGAACAAGAAATTAAGATATGAGATGAGAAGAATTGTAGAGAGAGAAAGTAGAGAGGGAAAGTGAGAGAATGAGGAAGTTTACTTGCAAAAATGAAATGTTACAAATGACCAACCCCCCCTCATTTTCCTTGAGAAGGTGTATATGTATCAAAACTAAAAGGTTTTCATGCCTTTAGTAATTCTACGGGCCGGGCTCGGAATTACTTGGGCTTTCACCTGATACACGTGACCGGTTAGCTTACATTTAAGAGCCCGTTTACCCGTCTAGCCTATTACAGCGTATATTAATTAATGAACAAGACGTCATATAATTAATGAACGAACTTCCATTGTTCGACTCAATATTTTGAGGCTAACAAAATTGTTTCGCTCACACTTTTAAGTATTTAAACTTTTGAGCATACTTGAACTGCGAAACTTGTTGAACTTTGAAAACGTGTTGGAACTTTAAATTTGGTATGTATGTTGTTGTATGCTTGAGTACCCGCCACTACTTTTAGCTCAACTATATCCCCTTAATGGATTGAGATGTTAGTACATATGGATAGCGCTATTAGGAGATTAGCCCCTCCTCACTCCCACCCTAAACGGAGTGCATAGTACTAGGACACATTGAATTGTGATTTGGATCGGGGGTAACGCCTACCCATATTATGTTGTAATTTGGAATTGGGAGGCTGAATGCGTATAAGTAGTGTCTCGCATAAACACTATAGCATACATATACATTGATTTGTGTTACGTTACTTGGAGTAACGGGAACTTTCCTTAGAAGCATGAGTCATATTTGGACTCTCTAATTTTTGGCAACTGATAACGGTTTGGATTACTATTATTGGACATCTACTATTTTATTAAACTATTTTGGGTACATATTCCTGTGCGCTCGCCAACTATTTTCTATAGTTGACCGTTTTTATCATGCTTTTCAGGTGACGTTCCTAAAGTGGATACCTAGTGCTTGCTTTTTAATCCTTGTCAAGATGTCTACTTATTTACAAGAATCATGTCTTTTGGGAAATATCCATGTTCGGGTGGAAAACAATTTATGTTGTCTTTTGTACTTTCAAACTTGTTTCTTGAAGTTGTTGTAACTCGGATAACTTTACTTTTATTTAACATGTATGGTGTTTTTATCTATCATCTTGTGTGATGTTTATTAATATGGTACACCTCGCGGTTCCGCCTTGGTGGGGTGTGACAGATTGGTGATCAGATCCTAAGGTTATAGAGAACGCCGGTTTTTCAAAATAAAAATCCGAACTATAACCAAAATGATTTTCTTTTCTAAAGACACCGAACATGAAACAAGTCGACTAGTCCGAGTGGTTGCATCATTAGACCTCAATTAGACATAACTTAATCAACTATGTCTAATTTAGGGAGTATCATGCAACACTGGGTAAAGTCATTATTTTAAATGAGTTTAAAAACCGACCTAGCATACTAGGAACTATGTGCACCGTACACTGCATGCTCTTAGATGTCCACTAATTACGCTTAAATACATCATGCTTGTCTCTGATTGATTTTTTTATATCCTGAGTTTGCTTTTACGTCGGTTACTGTTGTCACAACTGTCCTTAAGCACATTGTTATTACGGACACCGTTACAGCCACAATATGTCTCGTAGATCGTCTTCGTACGCTAATGACTCCGCGAGTGAGTCGCAACGCACACTTAACTACTTTTTGTATCTTTACCCTGCATAATACCTTGAGGAGGATTCGTCGATAGATTCCAAGTCAGAGCCCGAGGCGAGCAGCAGGTGAACTATGTATGCACGACATGTAGAAACGTTCGTTCTTTCACTATTAGAGCTATGTCGACATATATTTTGGTCATGTCTCTGTCTTACTTCGTTATACTATTAAGCCAACCGTATTGGCTGCAAAAACAAGCATTCCTTGCTTGTTCGTAAACTCCGTGTTCAGTGATTCAAGATTTTGTTTCTAAGCGACCCTAAAGTTTACCAACTTCTACCTTGATTTCATGACAGTTCTTGTTTGATGAGTTGTGAAATTATTCTTCAAGTTGCTACATGGCTTAAGACCTTTAAAGAATTCACTCGAGGATGGGTGAGGCTTGTATATTTAGATGTGGATACTCAAATGACGTGAATGCAATGCGACTATAGAGAGACTAGGGCTGAAAGCATAAATGCGTGATGTTTTGTCCTTACCTTATCAAATTCCTTTCAGGTTTAGTTGTTGGCAGTTATACTAATGAGGGTGTACTAGTGTAGCCTACCCGCACGGTCAATTTTATGCTCTTTCGGATTACTGATTTTGTAGTTCTTCTTTATTATGATATAATAGACTATGTGGATCAGTTGTGTAGATCAAGTGTCAAAATTTTGATTGATATTATTATCGTTATCTCTTGGAAGGATTTTTGTAAAATGTTATCTGATCACTTAAATTTTTTTTATATAACGAACAAAACGGTAAACTTTTACAATGCTTAACTAAATAATTAATTATTGATCTATTTTCTTGGCAACCAATTTAATATATATTTTAGAAAATTTGGAACTATATTTATTAAATATTATTAATTTGTGAAATAAAATATAGACACTCCTTATAAAAAAAACTTGCTTGTCACCTAAATATGTATATCATTAAATTTTAGTTAAATATTAAACATGGTTGATTTAAATTGGTAGAGTACATATGTATATGTTTGATTATTCATTTAAACACTTCGTTCAAAAATGCTATATTCAACCTTAACTGAGTTGAAAATTTCTAAATATGTTCATTCTTTAACTATATTTTTGTGAATATGTATAAATTGTTTGAAGGTACGGTTTGTCAAGATTCTAATAAAGTGAATTTTTTTGTTAATTTGTAGAATTATGGCGGGAAGAAGCACACGTAGAAACACTGCCAACAACACCAACCCTCCTAACAAAACAACAGATGAAGTGACTCGACAACTTAACACCGCATTGCCGAATTTGCTAACTTAACTTGTTCAATCCCTCGGAGGAAATCGAGCAAATCAAAGAGAGGTCACACAAAGCTGTAGTATCAAAACATTCAGGGCTTCAGGTGCCAAGGGATTCTTCCGCACAAAAGGTGTAGTTGGTTTACTAACTTGGTTTGAAAGCATTGAGTCTGTGCTCCATATCACTAAGTGCCCCGCATAGAGCCAAGTCGAATTCACGTCTAGTATGATGTAAGGTCGTGCCTTAACATGGTGGAATACCCTTGTTCAAACTCGAGGACGGGCAACTGCTATAGCCCAACATTGGGAAGATTTTAAAAGTTGCTGATGGAGGAATATTGTCTTGATGATGAAATTCAAAAGCTAGAAACAGAATTCTGGAATCATAAGATGGTTGGGTCAGATATTGATGGGTATATAGCTAGATTTCATGAGTTGGCAAGGCTGGTGCCACACATGGTTACCCTAGAGAACCAATGTGTTAATCGCTACATTCGAGGTCTAGCTCCTGAGATCAAGGCACATGTTACTTCATCCAAACCCACTAGTATTCAGAGTGTTGTGATCATGGCCAACCGTTTGACCGCCGATGGTATCAAGGATGGGATATTTAAGAAAAAGGAAAATACTGGGAACAAGAAGAGGTCGAATGATCAGAACTAAAATCGAAGAAGGGGTGATCGAAATAAGAGACAAAGAACTGGTAGGAACTTTGCTCTGACAACTCAGGAGCAAGGACAAGGGAAACGTCAGTATGCTGGGCCACATCCGAAGTGTACAAAATGCAACTTCCATCATTTTGGTAACTGTCATGTGTGCGTCGATGTAACCAAGTGGGTCACTTTACCCGATACTACACAGGTAGATCTACTAATGAAAGACCAAGACCAACTTGTTTTGAGTGTGGAGATCCTAACCACTTTAGGAGGAATTGCCCAAGGATGAACCGAGCCACTACTGTAGGAGGAAATCACCCAAACCCCATGCTAGCAATCAAAGTAAACCCCAAGCCGGGGAACAATAGGAATCGAGCACATGGTAGAGCCTTTGCCCTAGGTGTTATTGAAGCTCTACAAGACCCGAACGTTGTGACGAGTACATTTTCTCTAAACAATCATTTCGCTACAGTTTTGTTTGATTCTGGTGCTGATTATAGCTTTATATATACCAACTTCTTGCCATTTGTTAACATGAAACCTAGTGTCATAAGCCCTGGTTATGAGATTGAAATAGCTAGCGGCCTTAAAGTAGTAACCAATATGATTGTTCAAGGTTGTAGACTTGAACTAGAAGGTCATACATTTATCATCGATTTGATTCTTTTTGGTCATGGTAGTTTCGACGTGATCGTAGGAATGGATTGGTTGTCAAAGCTTAGAGCTAAGATAATTTGCTTTGAGAAAATAGTCTAAATTCTGATATCCAACGGAGAGAATTTGGAAGTTCATGGAGAACGTCCCGAAAGGAACCTGGAACAGTTGAAAACCATGAAAGTGAACGAGCCAAAACTCGAAGACATCCCTGTTGTACGTGAATTCCATGGCGTGTTTTCGGAAGATTTATCGGGTTTACCCCCATCTCGCGAAGTGGAGTTTCGCATAGATCTTATTCCTGGAGCTATGCTTGTTGCAAAATCACCTTATTGTTTGGCACCTACGGAAATGCAAGAACTGTCCAACCAACTTAAAGAGCTCCAAGACAAGTGTTTCATACGACCTAGTTCTTCACCCTAGGGAGCACCGGTGTTGTTCGTGAAAAGAAGGATGGTTCGTTCTGCATGTGTATAGAATATCAAGAGTTGAACAAGCTAACTATCAAGAACCGCTACCCTCTTCCTAGGATCGATGACTTGTTCGATCAGTTGCAAGGGTTACGGTATTTTTCAAAAATAAACCTTCGATCTGGCTATCATCAGTTGAGAGTACGCGAAGAAGATATTCCCAAAACTGCATTCAGGATGAGGTAGGGACATTTTGAATTCACGGTCATGCCTTTCGGTCTAACTAACGCCCTCGCGGTGTTCATGGACCTTATGAACCGCGTATGTAGGTCGTATATTGACAAGTTTGTCATTGTATTTATTGACGACATCTTAATTTATTCAAAGTCCAAAGAGGAACATGAGGTTCACCTAAAATTGATACTGGAGTTGCTTGAAAAAGAGAAATTGTTCGGGAAATTATCGAAATATGAATTTTGGCTATAAGAGGTTCGTTTTCTCGGACATGTAGTGAACCGTGAAGGAATACATATGGATCCCAGCAAAATTAAAGCGGTAAAGAATTAGAAGCCCCCAAAGACCTCAACCGAGATCCGTTCATTCTTAGGATTAGCGAGATATTATAGGCAATTTATCGTAAACTTCTCAAAGATTGCAAAACCTCTCACTCTGTTGACTTAGAAAAACAAGAAGTTCAAGTGGAGTGATGAGCAGGAGAACGCTTTTCAGACCTTAAAGGACATGTTGTGTGATGCCTCGATTTTGGCGTTACCTAAAGGACCAAATGATCTCGTAGTTTACTGTGACGCATCGAACCAAGGTTTTGATTGCGTTTTGATGCAAAGAAACAAAGTGATAGCATACGCATCCAGACAACTAAAAATTCATGAGAAGAACTACACCACTCATGATTTGGAGTTAGGCGTCGTAGTATTTGCTCTAAAAATGTAGAGACACTAGTTGTACGGAACAAAGAATGTTATCTGCACTGATCATAAAAGCCTTCAGCATATTTTCAATAAAAAAGAATCAAATATGCGTCAAAGACAATGGATAGAACTTTTTAGCGATTTTGACTGCGAGATTCGCTACCACCCAGGTAAAGCGAACGTAGTAGCTGATGCACTGAACAGAAAGGAGTGGATGAAACCGAGACGAGCTCGAGCTTTAAGCATGACAATTCACTCTAGCATTAAGGCTAAGATTCTGGAAGCTCAAAGCGAAGCCTTCAAGGACGTCAACACCCCAACAGAAATGTTGCGAGGATTAGACAAACAGTTTGAAAGAAAAAAAGATGGCGGATTGTATTTCGTTGAACGAAGCTTATGGCAACTTAAGAAATTTGATCATGAATGAAGCCCACACCACAAAAGTATTCTGTACATCCTGGAGCAAACAAGATGTACTATGATTTACGAGACATATATTGGTGGCCCAAAATGAAGAAGGATATCGCTTTGTATGTAAGTAAGTGTTTAACCTACCCTAAAGTCAAAGCAGAACACCAGAAACCCTCGGGGTTGCCCTAACAGCCAGAGATTCCCAAGTGGAAATAGGAGAATATCACTATGGACTTCATAGTGAAATTACCGAGAACTAGTAGCAGACATGACGCGATTTAGGTCATAGTCGATCGACTGACCAAATCGGCACATTTCTTAGCTGTCCATGAAGAATACAAGACATAAAATTTGGAAAGACTGTACATCAACGAGATCGTATCAAGGCACGGTGTGCCTGTGTCAATTATATCTAATCGTGATAATCATTTCACATCAAGATTTTGGCAATCACTGCAGAAAACATTAGGAACGCAACTAGATCTGAGTACCATTTACCATCCCCAAACTGATGGCTAAAGTGAGCGTACCATTCAAACACTAGAAGATATGCTTAGAGCCTGTGCAATTGATTGTGGTGGAAACTGGGATACTCGTCTACCATTAGTAGAATTTTCAAACAACAACAATTACCACTCGAGTGTGAAGTGTGCCCCATTTGAAGCATTGTATGGGAGGAAATTTTGAACGCCCATAGCTTGGGTAGAAGTAGGAGAAAGCAAGCTAATTCGACCAGAAATTATCCAGGAGACCACCGACAAGATTGTTCAAATTAAGGAAAGATTAAAGGCTGCACGAGATCGCTAGAAGAGCTATGCCGACAATCGACGAAAGCCGTTAGAGTTCAGTGTCAATGATAAAGTACTACTCAAAGTGTCGCCCTGGAAAGGCGTATTACGTTTTGGTAAGAGAAGTAAAGCTTTCACCAAGATACGTAGGACCGTTCGAGATTGTCGAGCAAGTTGGTCCAATAGCTTATCGATTGCGCTTACCACAAGAACTTGTAGGCATTCACGACACATGATGTGTTTTAAAAGCTTTAAATTTATAATAACTAAAAATACCAATTTTATTATAGGGAAACACACAGGTAAAAGTATAACCCACGTATGTAGTATAATCTTTTTAGGTAAGACCAGGTCGTCCAAAGTAATTTGAGTAGTATTTGAATAATGAGAAAGAAAATAGACTTTAACAATTTTGAAAATAACTTTTGTTTTACCAGTGATAATAAAGATGACTACTCGGATAGTTAAAAATAATTTATAAGCATTGATAATCATTAAGACCTCATAGATTATAGCTCATAAAAAGGATTTCTCGTCAGAAAATGTTTTCACAAATTAACTTAATTAACTCAAGACTTATACTTAGTTGGCTAGACCAGATGTGTCACTCAAATGGTTAAGATAACTTATTATATCAAAGCTTATTTTGTTTATCAATTTACAAAAGTGGATTTCTTGACACAGACGATAAAGACCATAGACAAATCTTTAAAAACACATAGATCATAACGGGTCTTTCGACCTATACCGATATGATTATATAATCTAAGTTGATAAGCAAAACTGACAAGATAAGATATAATAGGGTTGCAACATAAGCTTGAGATTAAAGAGATCACAATCAACCCAAACACTTATTCATTATCATAACTTCACCGAGTAGTCATGAGAGATTTAGCTCTCATGGCTAAGGAGTTCATAACATCACATGATTTAATAAGAAACTTCATTATCTCACTAAGCTAGTATGGTGTTCTTTTTCGTTCTTGGTTGTTTGATCCAGATTCTTCAAAAAGGTGTGGTGTTTTATGTTTGGAGAATGATTGGGAAGGATTGGATGAGATTGTTATTTGTATGAGTTGATTGATGAGATTGATATGAAATGTGTGAGAATTTGGCTCTATTTATAGGCTGATTTCAGGGGAGAAGTGCGGCGCACAAGATAAATTGTGCGGCGTACTTGGTGATTAAATGCGAAGGTAATTTAATGTTTATTGAAGAAGTGCGGCGCACAAAAGTATTTGTGCGGCGTACTTAGGGTATTAATGCAATAGTATTTATGACTTCATTTATTCTTCGTAACCAGATAGGAAGTGCGGCGCACAATCTTGTAAGTGCGGCGTACTTAGGGAGTTAATGCACTATTTTGACTAAGTCTTTAATTCTTTGACTTTGAGGAGAAGTACGGCGCACAATTGGTAAGTGCGGCGCACATTTGCACTTTGCTACTTGAGACTTTAACTTTTTCTTGCATCTTGATTTCCGAAGTGTATAAGTATTCGATCTTTGTCTATTTTGAGCTCGGGATGTCTTCAAGTGAACCTGCAAGTATTTTATGCTATTAAATATCGAAAATTCACGAGAAATGATAAGAAATGAATAAATAACGCCACCGAAAACATGTATAATTTGGGCGTTATCAAATCCCTCCACACTTAGTTGTTGCTTGCCCTTAAGCAATCAAAGCGAGAAAATAAGATCATTTATCGTGACATGGAGAAAATTTGGATTTTTTAAAAGAGTTTGCATATTAACTTTTTAGGCATAGACATACAACATAGCACCTCACAGGGGAATGCGTTTGATTTGTAGAATTCACTCAGCTCACTCAGATAGGGTTTATTTATTTCTGTGAAGACATTCAATTGCACAGACATAATCTAGACGGCTACCATATGCTTGTACTTGACACAAAAATCTGACCGAAGCGGAATTGATTCTGATACGCGATAGTTGCATATTCAAATCCCATCCTTTTTTTTTTTTATTTTTATGTGCCAGATCTTAAGCCTTTATTTCTAATATACTTTTTTTTACCAAAATAATAACTAAGGCTTGGCACAAAACTTCATCTTTTCACTTTAACTTCTTCACTTAGGTATTTTAGCAACTCAGCACTAAAAACAGTAACTTGCGGAATTAATAGCATATGATTAATCGGGCTTCGGTCTAGTAAATAATGATCAAGCATAAGTTCTAGATCTTTTAAATTACCGGCTCACTCAACTATAATTATCAACCAATACCACTATTCCAGAAAAGGAGACAAATTACAAATACACATCCGTAACGACGGATGAGACACTTGCAACTGCATTTAAACCTTAACTCGAACAGGCTAAAGGCATCAATTATCTTAGGTACTAAAGGTAGATACCTGAATTTATAAGGCTAAATTTCTCACATTTTAGTGGACTAGGTTGTGCTAGTTATAATGTCAATCCAGGTGGACTTGCCTTACTAAGAGTATTTTTTATATTGAAAACATATTTATTTAGATTTTGTAATAAAATTAGTTAGAAAATTTTTGGTAGGGCAAACACGGAGGGATATGATTAATTTTTCCTATTTGGCTCCCCTCCACACTTAAGTTCAACATTTCCCTCAAATATGTAACTGTATTAATAGAGATAAAATAGGAAAAATTTAAGGAAAACGGTACTTCCCAATAGAATCGAGATTTATAGTTGCGAGAGAGCTTCCTGAGCAGAATTCTATAATTTTCCAATCTTTTAAAAGTTAAAAAAATATTATTACCTGCATAAAAGTAAATATACAAAAACACACAAAAAGAATATATATATATATATATATAGATATATATTATATATTATATATATATAATATATATTTATATATATATATATATATACTATTATATAGCTTTGGGTTTTTTAGAGGAAATAAATAAAAGGATACGAATGGAGAATAGAGGAGGGACTCTCTCCCACACTTAAGTAAAGAATGAGTTGCCTCTCGAGAAGAGCTTAAATTTTTTTAAGTGATTCATTAGCTAGACTCATGTTCTGGAATTCATTTCTTGGGAAAGAATTCATTCTTTCGGAAAGAAGGGAGTGAATGCTTCCATTTGGTCATTATAATCTTCTTCTTCATGATATTGTTTGAGTCGATGGCCATTAACAATAAATCTTTTTCCATCTTTTTCATATAGTTCAACATATCTGGATGGATATTGATGTTTTACTGCATATGGTCCTAGCCAGTGGGATCAGAGTTTTGGCTGTTTAAATTTGTACTTTGAGTGAAAAAGCAGAACCTTGTTTCCATGTTTGAATTCATTTCTCATTCTTAGTTTTCTATTGTGCCAGACTTTGGTTCTTGCCTTGTACAGTCAAGAGTTTTCATAGGCTTGATGGCTAAGTTCGTCTAATTCGAGTAACTAAAACATTCTTTTCTTACCAGCAGCGATGAGATCAGGATTGCAATTCTTAAGTGCCCAGTATGCACGGTGTTCGATTTAAAATGGTTGATGGCAATTTTTTCTTTCCATATAAGATTGTAGGGTGTGGTACCGGTAGGTGTTTTGTAAGCAGTGCGAAAAGCCCATTAGAGCACATCAGTTGTCATGACAAAATAGCAGGATGGCTTGAATATTCTTTCAAGAATTCTTTTGATGGGGGGGGCCCCCTCTGTTCGAGTTTCAACTTGACCACTTGTCTGAGGGTGATATGATGTATAGAAACAGTGATTAACACATATCTCTTCTATTCCATTTCATTAACTTGTTACATTAAGTAAGTAACCTCGGTCTCATATGGGAGCTTTGGGCATTCGAATCCAGAATAGTTTCTTTAGAAAAGTAATAACAACTCGGGCATCATTGGTTGGCAAAGCTTGAGCTTCGGCCCATTTAGATACGTAATTGACAGCAACAAGAATGTATTCAACTTATTTGAGTTTGGGAATGGTCCCATAAAGTCGATACCCTAAATATCGAAAATTTCACACACTTGAATGTTAGTTAAGGACGTCTCATCACGTTTTGATATATTTACCGTCTTTTGGCATGCTTCGCAAAGTCGAACTAGAGTATGATCTTCCTTTATGATTGTCGGCCAGTAAAATCCTGAATCTAAGACATTTTTATCAGTTACGTTTGGTCCATAATGTCCACCAGTTGGTCTATGGTGACATTGATCTAAAATGGTTTGGGTTTCTTGTCCAGATACACAGCGTCTGATCATCCCATAAAAACATACTTTGAAGAGGTAGGGTTCCTCCTAGAAGTAGTGTTTGAGGTCAGAGAAGAATTTGTTCTTTTGTTGGTACGTCATCCCTCTTGGTATAATATCACCCACCAAATAGTTTGCAAAGT
>BQNB010056043.1:6824-35035 GCA_026074375.1 Tanacetum coccineum | reverse complement strand
GTTTAAAACTTTAAAAATTCATAAAAAATAGAAAAATAATCAAAAAAATAAAATTCTTTTTTATAAAATTTTCTTTTATCATATTCTAGGTTTAGGTTAAAATTTACTTCCGTAGGGTTAATATTTTGAAAGTTCATTTTTTGAAGAACGGGATTCGATCCCCATTCTTGTTTTCTTCGTTTTTAAGCTTTAAACATCCTTGTTTTAGATTTCCCTTAGCATTTCCTTTTAAATAGTCAAATAGGATTAGAAATAGATTAGAAAAGCATTTAGGGCTTAATTTTAGTGTTCTTGCTTATTTGTCGCGTTTACTTAATTTCCCGTTATCATTTTTTTCATAGTTAGGTTTAATTGTCCCTTTATTTGCTCACTATTAGGATTTTAGAAATCAATCATCTTTGAACCAATTCAAGTCATTGTCCAAATAACAAACAAGGTCATAATTTCATAAATCTTTGGGAAAACGACCCGGTAATCACTTACCGGTTTCTTACGTAGGATAGAATTTTTGTAAGATTTTTCCTACTACCTTTGTCCTCAAGGGTAGTTTTGGAATTTTCTATACTTTGGATATTATTACGTATATAACTTTATACACAACATCATAAATTGATACAACTTACAAAGAATATTTTCTAGTTCTTTATTTTGGTTTTCCAAAACAATTTCCTTGTCAATGTATTTAGATTCTTTTTCTTTAGATTCTGTTTTGAAAACAGTTAATGTTGTTGATAAAGATTCTTTTTCTTAGACATGATTAGAAAGAGTTTCTTTAAGAGTATCGATCTCTTGCTGAAAAGCTGCAAACTTTGCATTTCTATTCCTAATTAGGTCATCCATTTGAGAATCTATTAATTTTTCACGTTTGTTCAAATCTACATTTTTGCTAGTAATCAACAATATTGCCAGAACTAACAATAATGTTTTTAAAGTATTGCCAGAACTGACAAGGGTAAAAGTCAAAAAATACCCACGAACTTTCAAAAATGTCCCGACATAACCAACGAACTAATTTTCGTCCTTACTAGACCAACGTACTTTCAAATATTGTTCCGATATCACCAATATTACAAATTTTTACTGACACGTGGCAGTTATTTTCCACCTGGCACCAGTTTTTTTTTAATATCTTCCACCTGGAAGTTATCTCCCACCACCACCTTTTTTAACACGTTTTCATTTCTTCAATCTTTTATAAATAAATAAAAAACCATTCATACCAAATTTTAACATCATTTCCTCATTTCCCTTAAACTTGTATCATAAGTTTATATCATCTTTTTTTTAAAAGCATGGGTAACAAGATGACTGTTTGTTTTACAAACCATCATCATTATCAAAGAGATATAGTACATGTGTTATTATATCTGACCCTTTAGATGATCTGGGTCATTCTTTCTGCTATGTTAGACCCGACCCGAATAAGGTTGAAGAAACGACGACTTTAGATCAATATGAGGTGCTTCTGTATCTAGTGCATCAACAGTATTATCAACTGATGTTTAGTTATATAATAATAGTAGTAGTCACCAAACAAACAAAAGAAGTTTCAAATCTCATCATCATCAGATCTATTCATAACCAAAGCAGCAACCAAGGCAACAACAACAAAGCCAGATCCAACGGTCACAACATTAAACGCATGAATCGAACCTATGAATCGAACCCATCTATGAATCGAACCCATGAATCGAACCTATGAATCAAACCCACATTTAATTTGTTTTCTTTTAGAAAAAATGTTTTTGCGATCGTTACTTCAGATAAAAGAAAGTATGTATTCTATTTCACCTATAAGCATCCCAAAAGTGATGACTAATTTATTTGATATACTGGTGTTGGTGGTTTTTAGATGGGGGGATAATGGATTTGAAGATGATGAGGATGAACAAAGTCTAATTATGTATGGATTTGGGTTTTTATTTTGTGTGGATCTGTGTGATAACAATTATCCAGATACAAGGACCATTTTTGCATTCTTTGTTGGGTAATTAAATGCCATGGTGGAGTTTATTATCAGATTTGGCATTAAAAAATAAAATAATAAATGACGTGGAAATGTTAGCCGGTCATATTGGTCATATTGTCACAAAACAAACAAGTATGTTGGTCTAGTAAGGACGAAAATTAGTTTGTTGGTCATGTCGGGACATTTTTGAAAGTTCGTGGGTATTTTTCAACTTTTACCCAACTGACAATAATGTTTTTAAAGTGCAATAAAATAAAGACTGATAACGTCCAGACAAATGCCGTATTGATGTCTGGGAAGACAGACTCGATAACAAAAATAAATAACAATCCGGGTTGTCTCCCGGGAAGCACTTTTGTTTACAGCGAAGTCTTTAAGTTAGACTTTTCTTCAGCTTCTCTTTACGTTGCATTATCATCCAATTCAACCACTTCCTTCTCTTCCTCATTAGTATGTCCATCGTGATACTTTTTCAACCTTTGTCCATTGACTTTAAAACTAATTCTATTTTTATCGATAATTTCCACGGTTCTATATGGATGCACAGTTTTCACCACATTCGGGCCGTACCACTTTGATTTAAGCTTTCTTGGATGCATCTTAAATCAAGAGTTATACAATAATACCTTATCTCCTGCTTTGAAATTTTTATCTCCTCGAAGCCTAGAGTCATGCCATTTCTTAGTTCGTTCTTTATAGATCCTGGTGTTTTGATATGCTTAATCTCTTAACTCTATTAATTCATTGAGCTCCATAAAACGGTTTTTTGCAGCAGCTGTGAGATCCATATGTGACAACCGTGATTGGAGCAGGTTAGTTTATATCTTTAGATATGGCTAAGAGTTCATTTTACATTACATTGTTTTAATGCCCAATATGCTTTATGTTCAATCTCCACAGGTAGGTGACAAGCTTTTCCATAAACCAATCTAAAAGGGGTGCATCCAGGGGTGTTTTGTAGGCAGTTCTGAATGCCCATAATGCGTCATCAAGCTTTTCTGACCAAATCTTTGGGTTATACCTAACTGATCTTTCCATGATATGTTTTATAGCTCTATTGGTCACTTTAGTCTGTCTGTTGGTTTGAGGGTGATATGCAGTAGATAATTTATGAGTCACTCCGTATTTTTGCAAGGCTTTTTCTAATTGAGAGTTACAAAAATGCGTCCCCCGATCACTAATCAAAGCTTTAGGAACTCCGAATCTTGCAAATAGCCTTCTAAAAAACCCAATTACAACGCGAGCATCGTTTGTAGGAATATCTTGAGCTTCGACCCATTTTGAGACGTAATCTACTGCTACTAATATATATTTATTCCTCTTTGAGTTCGGAAAGGGCCCCATAAAGTCTAGCCCACATATGTCAAATACATCACATACCTGAAGGTTGTTTTGTGCATCTCACTTCTTGATGATATGTTTCCTAATCTCTAACATGCATCGCACCTCATCACATAACATTTAGCATCTTTAAAGATGCTAGGCCAATAGAATTCAGATTCATAGACTTTCCTTCCAGTAATAGACGCACTATGATGTCCCTCAGTTGGTCCAGAATGACAATGGGCCAAGATTTCAAGGATTTCATTCCCAGCAACACATCTTCTTATTACATTGTCCGAGCACAGTTTGAATGCATATGGTTCATCCCAAAAACAATTCTTAACTTGAGAGAAAAATCTTCTTCTTTTTTTATGTGTCTAATTTGGGGGAACAATCTTTCTAACAATATAATTAACATAATCAACATACCATGGTTCATTGTTATTAAGCTCGGCTTTCAATATCATAAGATGCTCATCGGGAAATTCATCAATTATTTCTTCCTTCGTGAAGGCTCCCAAATCTGGGTTCTCAAGTCTTGACAAATGATCTGCAACTAAATTCTCTGCCCCTTTTATATCGTTAATCTCAATGTCAAATCCCTGGAGAAGTAGAACCCATCTAATAAGCCTTGGTTTCGCGTCCTCTTTTCTAAACAAATACCTCAAGGCAAAATGATCAGTGTAGACTACAATTTTTGATAAGATAAGATATTGACGAAACTTATCAAAAGAGAAAACAACTGTGAGAAGTTCTTTTTCGGTGGTGGTATAATGCTCTTGGGCATTATTCAAAGTTTTACAGGCATATTAATCGGCTTGAATTTTCCATCAATTCGTTGCCCAAAAACAGCTCCAATAGCGAAATCACTAGCGTCACACATTAATTCAAAGGGCACGTTCTAATCGGGAGATATTATGATAGGCGCGTTGGTCAGTTTTTCTTTCAAAATGTTAAATGCCTTTTTGCAATCATCAGAATAATCAAACTTTGTATCTTTCATTAGAAGTTGGGTCATTGATTTAGAGATCATAGAGAAGTCTTTTATGAACCTTCGATAAAATCCAGCATGCCCCGGATAACTTCTAACTCTTTTTACGTTAGTTGGGTATGGTAATTTAGCTATCACATCGATTTTGGCTCTTTTAACTTCAATTCCTGCTCCAGAAATTTTATGTCCTAAAATTATCCCTTCTTTTACCATAAAGTGGCATTTTTCCCAATTTAGCACAAGGTTGGTTTCTTCACATCTAGCAAGCATTCTATCTAAATTAGCTAGACAACAATCAAAAGAGCTACCAAATACCGAGAAGTCATCCATGAAAACTTCCATAAAGTCTTCCACCATGTCGTGGAAGATAGCTGTCATGCATCTTTGTAAAGTGGCATGAGCATTACATAATCCAAACGACATTTGTCCGTAAGCAAAAGTCCCATAAGGACAGGTGAAGGTAGTCTTTTCTTGATCATCTGGAGCGATTGGTATTTGGAAGAATCCTGAAAATCCATCAAGAAAATAGAAGTATTCATTCCCACATAAACATTGAGTTGCATCATTAAGTTTATGGTAATCGATGCACACCCTCCATCTAGTAAGTGTGCGAGAAGGGATTAATTCATCATTATCATTCAAAACTACAGTCATACCTCCCTTTTTGGGCACAACGTGAATAGGGCTAACCCATAAACTATTTGAAATTGGATAAATTAGCTTGGAATCAAGTAGCTTCATAATTTCGTTTTTCACAACATCTTGGACTTTAGGATTTAGACGCCTTTGGGGTTGGATGACTAGTTTGTAGTCATTTTCCATTAGAATCTTGTGTGTACAGTATGACGGACTGATTCCCTTAATGTCTAACATTTTGAAGCAATTGCTCCTTTTTGTTTCTCCAATACATGTAGAAGTGAAATTTTCTCTTTTTTGAACAATTCAGATGAGATAATAATGGGAAAGGATTTGTCTCCATGAAGGTATGCGTATTCTAAGTGTTTAGGCAAATTCTTCAGCTCTGGTTTCTTCTCATTGATTTCGTTAGCACTAGCTGAATAAAGGTGTTCGCTTTTAACATCATCGCGTTTTGTAGTTCCTTGTGTAACTAGATACGGCGTATTAGCAGAGTCGATATGCCGTATCGAGTTTTATAAATCAGACTTAATGTTTCCATTGCTACTGGCAGATTCACAGCATTCTAGGTCTGATTGATGGATAGATTTTTCTAGTCCCCTCGACAAAAATGAATTAGGTTCATCGTTTGCCAGCAGTTCCTATGCTTCTTCGTTGACCATGTCATCCAAATCATCGATCCCATAACATTCATCGTATTTAGTGGTTGGTCTTTTAATTGATTGGTCTACGTCAAAGATCACTTCATCATCCCCCACTCTTAGTGTTATTTTCTTATTGAATACGTCAATCATAGCTTGAGCGGTTTCCAAAAATGGTCTTCCTAAAATTATAAGAACTCTTGAGTTTTCGGGCATATCTAGGATGACGAAATCTATGGGAAGGACTAATTTATCCACTTTAATGAGTACGTTTTTGATTATTCCTCTCGGGTATTAGATCGACCTATATGCAAGTTCCAAACTCATTCTAGTAGCCTTTGGTTCTCCTAAACCAAGTTTCTTGTACATCGTGTATGGCATTAAGCTTATTCTAGCTCCTAGATCTGCCAATGCATTATCAATGTGTAATTGGCCAATGTCGCAAGGAATAGTAAAACTCTTTGGGTCTTACTCCTTTGATGGAAGCTTGTTTAATAATACGGCAGAGCATCTTTCGTTCACAGTGATTTTGCAAGCTTCTTCCAGTCTGGCCTTATTAGTTAGCAGACCTTTTAGAAATTTGGCATACTTCGGTATTTGAGCTAATGCTTCGATGAAATGCAAATTGATGTGGAGTTGTTTCAAGTATTCCAAAAACTTCCTCTGTTGAGCCTCTTTTTTTTCTTTTCTTAATCTTCTAGGGAAAGGAACTAGTGGTGTTTGTACTTCATTTGATGGTTGAACAACAGGTTCACTAGTCATCTGAGGTTGATCATTAGTGAGGACATCATTTGGTCCGACTGGCTTTTCGAGTTCTACAACTAAAGGTTCTTTTGGTAGCACATTGGTGTTGTTATCATGAACATCTTAAGTCATAGTTTTTCCACCTCTAGTAGTTACTCCCTTAACATCGCAATCTATTATCGAAACGTTATTAATTACTTTTAATAACTCTTGTACCCCAAATCTGAGCTCAATTAATGAATTATTCCTTTCTTTAAACAAGTGCTCGTTGGTAGTTTAGAAGTCATAAATGAATGCCTTTATCTCCTCGTGTTCTTGTTTTCCTTTGTCAATAAACTTGTTTAACATCTCTTCCATTGTCAGGCTTCTATCATGGTAGTTAAAATGATATGGACGGAGTCTGGATTCTGTTCTTGAAAAGTAAGAAATGATGCAAAGTAAAGCTATTCTACAAAAATAGATTTGTAAAGAAAATAATCAATACGCCATATACGAAGAGACGAATACGTCGTATAGCTGATCAGATAGGATATGCCGAATCTAATGGACGTAGATACGCCATATCATTCTAACAGAATAGGAAAACGATTAAAACAAACAATTAAATATGCAGAATAATACACTAATCTAAATTACACTACTCTTAAGGGTTAAATCTAATCTAATGTTAAAAACAAAAATATCAAAAAAATATCAAGATTAATTTTCACTCCCCGGCAACGGCACCAAAAACTTGATGTGTTGTTGTGTGGTATATATTTTATTGATTCTAGTATTAAATTTATATTTTGCCAACTAAACCAAAAACAACACTTTAACGGGCGGTGTACCCGATCGGTAGTAGTTTCATGGTAAGTAGGGTGGCAAATCTATCATAGTAGTTAAGGGTTTTGGTTTAGACTTGTTGACTACTAAAGTCAAAGACACTTAGTAATTTTTCCTTTGTGTAAAGATTAATTTTCATTATAGAGTAGGATTTATAAAGAGTTAGAGATAATTTCCAAAAAGTAAAAAGATATGGCACTAAGTTGGTGTGCCAGCACAATTCACTTTACCCCTTCTATTGCTAGTAAAAACTTGATCCAAGCCTTCCAAGGCTTGGATTTGGTTTGCTAAGTGTTTGTGCACTCTATTTGAGTGTGATAAATGCAGTAGTAACCATACAGGTTAACTGCATATTTATTTTAAACCTATATGACCATTTGTGCATCATTAGAACCACTGCAGTTTACTGCAGTGGCTTTTAATTCCATTTTTAAGATAGTTTAAATAGAATTTAGCTTTTAAAATTAAGTAGGATCTTAGGTTACATATAGTTAAAGTTAGATAATCACCTGTTCTTAAATTTCCAGCTCATTTTCTAGATTAAATTTGCTTTTCAAAGTCACTATAAAAGCCAAAAAGCCAAAAATAAGTAGTTTAGATAACTTTTTCAGTAGGGCTTAATTTAGTTACTTATTTGAAAAACTAAATAGTAGGGTTTCATTAGGATTACATCAGATTAGCTTATCCTTCCAAACTTAGCTTCCTGAATTGGCTTATGACTTTTAGAGCTTAATCTAATTTTGAGCTCTTTGAGATTTTGTGCCGGAGTTAGCTTGTTTAGATTTTCAATTTCAGCTAGGTTTAAGAGTTAGTGGTTTAAGTTGCTTTCCATTTAGCAGGCATTATTAGGATTCTAGATCAGCTTTTAGTTTGCAAATTGAGCTTAATTTGAGCTTTGTGCAACTGTTTTAGTTTGAAATAACAAAAGGTGAGTTTAAAACTCCACTTTCTGTGGACAGATTTTCAAAAGCTCTTAGAGAGCTTAATCTTGGTTTTCAGCTAAAGTTGTTTTTATAAAAATGCTTACAAATATGTTTCCGTTAATCTAGTATTTAGTTTTTTGCAAAAAGTGAAAAGAAAAAAAAATTATAGCAAAAAGGTGCTAACCAACCTTGAACCAGTGACCTCCAGGGCACACAAACCCCCAACGTGTTAACCAGATGCTACAATAGCCTCATCCATTCACTTCTCTCCATTAATTCTTATACTTGTCTTTCCTTTCCTTTTTTCATTATAAGCCGTGCTTATATTAGCGTTATTCCCGGCTTATTGTTGTTAAGCTGTGAGATTTCTACTTAGTTACCTTGTTCTTTATAACTTTTTAGATTTTCCCTGAATTTTTGGCATTTTTCCATTTAGTAGATTATTTTTAATCATTTTTCTAAGGTTTTAATTTTCGAAAAATCATAAAAAATAGAAAAAAGTTTCAGAAAAATACAAAAAAATAGTTTTTAGTATTAGAATAAATACTTTTAGGTTTACATTCAGAAAAATCATTTTTCAACACTTTTAAGTATTTTTAATTTTTCATTTTTAAAGCCATTATTTTTACTTTTAAAAATAGGATTTTAATTTAAAAATAGTTAAAAATATTTTTCTGAGTTTTTTAAGTTTACTTTAGACGTTTCTAAGTTTAAAAAAGCCCATTTTCTAAATTTTTAGGACTTATTTGCTATTTTTTTGGATTTAATAGATTAAAATAGTTTTTAAATCACTAATATATTCAAAAATAATAAGAAAAAATAGTTTTTCTTTTTCTAAATTTTCTTTGTCCTAATTTTAGGTTAGAAATTTAGTTTTGCATTTTTAGGAGTTAATTTTAGTGTAATTTGCTTATTTTTGTCGCGTTTTATTTACTCCCGTTAATTAGTTTAAGTGTGTTAATTGCTTTTTAATTGTTCAATTTAAATAATGCTTATATTTAGTATTTATTAGAACTCAAAAATATCTTTTCTCTCATTCAAATCATAATCCAAGCTAAAGCAAGGTTTCAATTTCACAAGTCGTTGGGGAAACGACCCGGGTGATCATTCTTCCCGGTTAATATACATATTAATATAATAAATATATAAGTCTTTTAGAGTGAGCTTTTCTTAAGGGAGACTTTAGGAAAGTTCTTAATTGCTCTTTTGAATATTAATAGTATATTTTATAGTATATAAACTACAATCAGTTTTTGGCGTCGCTGCCGGGGACTTGTGTTAAAGATTCCTTCGTTTACGTTTGTTGAGTTTGATTTGAAGATCCTTTCGTTTACGAAAGTTATAATTTTGTTATAAAAATAAAAAACCCAATATCTATCTATATTATATATAGAATAATATATATTATATATATATATATATATATATAAAAGTAAAAAATATTTTCTTTTTAGTATAGTTATCATATAAAAAAATCAAAAAAATAATAATATAAAAATTGTCCTTAAAAAAAATAAAATACACAAAGTTGGTAAAAGAACACCAACAAATAATACCTTCAATTGAGGTATTATCATAAATAAGTTCCGGTGAACTTGAAAAGTTCCCAAATCGAACCAAAGATTCAAAAACTTGTCATTTGTGTCATTTACGAGGTACGACTCATCTTAAGAAGCAATTTTAAGAACTACCGGTAAAAGTAAGTTGATTATTTGGTTTTAAGTTGTCTTCCGTGTATCCGTTTAAAATAGATTGTTAAAAAAAATTAGTGTAATTTTTGTTTTATTTTTAATTACTTTTCTCTATTTTTAGTGCATGCGCACTCGTTCTCAAGCTCGTAATCGAAATCGTCGACAACAACAATTAACATCGTATTATTAATGAGGAACTCCGAGAATTCCAATGGCCAGACAATGTACCATGGCACAAATGCTACAAGCTCACATCGAGGGATCGAAGATGCAATTGTTTTCCACCGATAAAATCAAACAATTTGAACTCAAACAAACATTGATTAATCTAGTTCAAAGTAATCAAATTACGGGTAAACAAACCCACATATCTCCTCTGATTTTTCAACAAGTTACTTCTACGTTTAGAACAACCCGAAGTTCCGAATACGTCGATTAAGCTTTTGCTTTTTCCTTTTTCTCTCGAAGGTGAAGCCCGGACTTGGCTAGATAAAGAACCACCTCGATCGATTCTAACGTGGGATGATCTTGTTTTGAAATTCATAAACCAATTCTTTCCACCTTCGAAAACAACTTACCTTCGAAATGAAATCACTACTTTCTTGCAAAAACCAAATGAAACTTTCAACGAAGCATGGGAACGTTTCAAAGGACTTCTTCGACAATGTCCCTCATCATGGTTTCTCCAAATTACATCAACATGATACGTTTTACAATCCTTCGAATACCAATGATCAAGAATGCTTAGATTCCGACCGCGGGTGGAAATTTTTCTAGATAAAATGTCCTCGTGATGGTTTAGCATTATTTAGAGTAAATCAGACGGAGGGAAAGAGAGAAGTATAAGGGGGGGGTGGGGGGAAGGTTTTGTTATTCAAGAAGTCGTGCAATTGAACCAAGAGTGAGTACGAATGCTCCTCTTTCAACGTCTACACCTTCTATTCTTTTGAATTTCAACAACTCCCGCTTCTCTTGAAGACAAATTAAGGATATTCAAAATGAGCCGATTAGAAAAGATGATTAGTGAAAAGAATGTTACGACTCCTGCTACCGTCAAAGCAGTCGAGGAAGTTTGTGTTACATGTGGTTCAAACCATAATTTCAACAATTGTCCGTTAACAAGGAATGAATTTCCCGTTTTTCATGATAACATTCATCAATTCCAACAAACCGCCGCCGTTGGCAACTTTGTCAAATAAATCCTCCTAATTTGGCAAATCAAATGAGACCCACCCGGTTTTAATGCAACCCAAAATGTTCAAAACAACCAAGGAAACCAAAGCCGATATCAAGGAAACAATTTCAATTCGAATCAAAACCGTGGAGGCAATTTCAACCAAAACCGTCAAAACAATCAAGGAGCCGTTTATCAAACCCCACCATACCAACCACCAACAAATCAACCTTTGGTTAATCAAGCTTTACCTCCCGTTTCACAAATTCAAGTGTTCTAAAAACGGATTTTGAAGTTTATGCTAAGCTAATGATGCGAACATGAAGAAATTGCAAATGACGTTAGACAATTTTCAAAGGAACCAAAATGATTTTCAAAGAGTTTACAATGATTCTCAAAAGAAGCAAGATGATTTTCAGAAGATGATGCTAAGTTTCATGCAAAACTATCATACCAACCAAGCTTCAAGTTCAAGTTCGTTACCAAGCAATACCATTTCCAAACCCCGAGGAACGAAGCACAAGCAATTAACCACACGAAGTGGTGCCACATATGATGTCCTCCCAATTCCACCCGCCGGTGGTAGAAAAGGAACACCGAGGTGACTAAGGAAACAGAGCTACCTAAGCTCCGAAGACATCCAACCTTCCTTGGACGAAATCAAACCAAGATTAAAAAACCAATCAATGAGCCTCTCGTAACACAAAAAACCAAGACTAGTTTGCCTTACCCTTCCAAGACCTTGCACAAGAGAAACGTTCTTTGAAAAGGAGATATCCTAGCTTCCAAATTTATGAAAATTTATCCGTATCTCCATTTTGAGCAAAGTTTCGCGGACCTCTCATTCATATGCTAAGTTTGCTCCGATGTTCAAAAAAAGCTTAAAAAACAAAGATAATTAATCGAGTAACCAAGACACATTGAAATGGGGAAAAAAAAAAAAAATTTTTTTGGGGGTAGTGCGTTGTCCTTAAAAGCTTCCAGAAAAGCTAGTGACCCCGATCGTTTTCTTAATCACCAGTGATTTTTTCAGAGTTGATAATTGCTTAGCCCTAGCCGATTTAGGTGCTAAAAGAATTTAATCTCATGCCTCTTTCCATTTGGAAAAAAGCTTAGACGCGGGCCTAATGATACTAAATGTTGTTAGAATTAGCTGACCGAACAATTTCCAACCAACCGGTTTACTGGAAATTTTGTCAAGGTAGGAAAGTTCTACTTTCCGGCCGATTTTGTTGTTCTTGATTTCATAGCCGATCCTCGAATACCGTTAATACTTGGGAGACCTTTTCTTAGGACGGCTCATGCTTTGATAGATGTGTATGAAGGGGAAATAACCCTTAGACACGATGATCAATCTTTGACCCTTAAATGTGGTGATACTCCTTCTATTTCGTACAACAATCCGAAACGTAGACGAAAGTAGATCTTAATCTATGTTACGTGTGAAGAATACTCACAAGAAGTTTTAGGATTTTCTGACGAAATTGCATATGGCAATCCTTCTCCCGGATACGATCCGATTGTTTCAAATTCTTCTCCGACTCTCACTCCTTTCGGGGATAGTGATTTTCTACTTTTGGAAGAAGCTGATACTTTTCTTGCTCTAGCCGATGATCCAACTTTACCGGAAGTTAATGAAGCTTATTATGACCCAGAGGGGGACATTCTCCTTCTCGAATCTCTTCTAAATAGTGATCCTTCGCCATCACTGAATCAAGGAAATTACTTACCAGAAATCAGGAAAGAGCTTAAAGTTTGTAAATCTGCCGAATCTTCAATCGATGAACCTCCCGAGGTTGAACTTAAGGACTTACCACCTCATCTCGAATACGCATTTTTAGCAGATAACAACAAGTTGCCTGTCATAATTGCCAAAGATTTGAGTGATGATGAGAAGACCGCTCTCATAAAGGTTCTTAAATCCCGAAAGCAAGCAATTGCTTGGAAACTTTCCGACATAAAGGGTATAAACCTGAAATTTTGTTCTCATAAGATTCTAATGGAGGAGGATTACGAACCAACGGTCCAACATCAGAGAAGGGTTAATCCAAAGATCCATGATGTCATTAAGAAAGAGGTTGAAAAACTTCTTGACGCTGGATTGATCTACCCAATCTCGGATAGTCCTTGGGTGAGCCCAGTACACTGTGTACCAAAGAAAGGAGGAATGACCGTAGTAACCAATGATGAAAACGAATTAGTGCCAACAAGAACTTATAACAGATGAACGAGTATGCATAGATATCGACAAATTGAATGAAGCCTACAAGAAAAGACCATTTCCCTTTGCCATTCATGGACAAAATGCTTGAGAGACTCGCAGGAAATGAGTACTATTGTTTCCTCGACGGTTTCTCGGGTTATTTCCAAATTCCAATTGATCCAAAAGACCAAGAAAAGACCACATTCACCTGCCCATACGGAACGTTTGCTTACCGCCGCATGCCTTTTGGCTTATGCAATGCACCAGGCACGTTTCAGAGGTGTATGATGGCAATCTTCCATGATATGATTGAAAAAGACATCGAGTCATCAAGATGAATTTCTGTTTTTGGAAATTCTTTTTCTACGTGCCTCACCAATCTAGATAAAATGCTTAAACGGTGTGAAGACACTAATTTAGCTCTAAATTGGGAAAAAAGCCATTTCATGGTTAAAGAAGGTATCGTATTAGGACATAAGATCTCGAAGAAAGGAATTGAAGTCGACAAAGCTAAGATCGATGTGATTTCTAAGCTACCTCACCCAACTACCGTCAAGGGTATTCGAAGTTTTCTCGGGCATGCTGGTTTTTACCGTAGATTCATCAAAGATTTTTCAAAGATTTCTCGACCCATGACCCACCTTCTTGAGAAAAACACCCCGTTTATCTTTTAGAAAATGCATTCAGGGAGCCTTTCAGACTGCTAACGAAGAAAATTAACCGAAGCTCCAATTCTCATTGCTCCAAATTGGGACCAACCTTTTGAACTCATGTGCGATGCAAGTGATTATGCAATAGGTGCGGTTCTAGGGCAAAGGATTGAGAAGCATTTTAGACCAATTCATTATGCAAGCAAGATGATGACCGAAGCAAAAAAAATACACTCAACAACGGAAAAAGAGATGCTTGCAGTAGTATACGCTTTTGAGAAATTTCGATCATATCTTATCATGAATAAAAGTGTTGTTTACACGGACCATTCTGCTTTAAAATACCTCTTCAACAAGAAAGATGCCAAAGCAAGATTGCTTAGATGGGTTTTACTTCTCCAAGAATTCAAATAAAAAAATCAAATTAAAAAAAATTTAAAGTGATTGATGACCAAAGGAGCTGAAAACAGTGGCACCGATCACCTTTCACGTCTTGAAAACCCGTCTAGAAAGTATTTGATCCTAAGGAGATTAACGAAACCTTTCCTCTTGAGACATTGAATACGGTGACTTCTCATGATAACCAAAGTACTCCGTGGTTTGCCGATATAGCAAATTACCACGCAGGGAATTTTCTTATCAAAGGGATGTCAACTCAACAAAAGAGAAAGTTTTTCAAAGATGTAAAGCATTACTTTTGGGATGACCCTATCTCTTCGAATTAGTGCATCTAATCCATCCGTAGGTGTGTATTTGGCCAAGAAGCTCTTGAAATCCTCAAAGCTTGTCATGAAGGACCCACCGGGGGCCATCATAGTGCCAACATCACCGCCTCGGAAAGTATTTGATGCCGTTTCTTTATGCTACCATTTAACAAGATGCTGCATTCAATGATCAAATCTTGTGATGCATGTCAAAGACAAGGCAAAATTTCACATCAAGATGAGATGCCTCAAAATGCTATCCAAGTTTGTAAAATTTTCGATGTATGGGGCATTGATTTTATGGGACCTTTTTCGTCGTCAAGAGGAAACAAATACATAACTTGTAGCCATCGATTAATCTTTCCCAAATGAGGTGAAGCCAAGGCGTTCCCACCAACGATGCTAGAGTATTGTCAAATATTTGAAATCCCTTTTCTCCCGATTCGTGCACCCGAAACTATCATAAGCGATCGTAGGACCCATTTTTGTAACGACAAATTTGATAAAGTCATGTCAAAATATGGAGTCACACATCGTCTTTCTACCGCTTACCACCCTCAAACTAGTGGTCAAGTCGAGGTGACGAATCGTGGACTTAAAAGAATCTTAGAAAGGACGGTAGGAGAAAACCGTGCCTCGTGGTCTGACAAATTAGACGATGCGTTGTGGGCATTTAGGACCGCTTACAAGACTCCGATCGGATGCACGCCCTACAAGCTAGTTTATGAAAATCAATGTCACTTACCGTTTGAATAGAACACAAGGCATATTGGGCTCTTAAGCATGCCAATTTCGATCTCAAAACCGCGGGTGATCATCGAAAGCTCCAGCTTAACGAACTTAACGAGCTCCGTGATCAAGCTTACGAAAATTCTTTAATCTACAAGGAGAAAACTAAGAGAATTCATGACGCTAAGATCAAAAACCGCGTTTTTAACATTGGTGATCGAGTCCTCCTCTTTAACTCCCGATTGAAGATTTTCTCCGGTAAGCTTAAGTCCCGTTGGTCCGGTCCTTTCACTATAACTGAAGTTTTTCCATATGGCACTGCCAAATTATCTCACCCCAATGGCTCGAATTTCAAAGTGAATTGCCACCGTCTCAAACATTACTAGGAGGCGGATATGCACCGTTGGTGTTATCCCGGATCTCCAAACTTTCCCTAAGGACGAATGAATGCAGGGATCGAGTCGAGCTTGCGACTCGGTGAACAAAAACAAGCCGCTTCGTGGGAGTTCACCCCATGCTTATCCTTTTCTATTTTCTTTCTATTTTCTAACAAATGTGTTGTGATGTGAAGAGGCTTGTACTCTTCCGTTCTTTGTGTTTGTTGTTTGTTGTGATTTTTGTAGGATTGAACCAACAATTTTTGAAGACTCTCGTGTTCGGTGTTGTGTCCCGGATCACTCGAGCTTCCTATCCTTTGTTTGAAATTAGTTTGGGGAGATCCGATATCCTTTCATCTTATCGATTAACGTCTATCTTTGCATAATTAATAAACGGCTTAGATTTACGTAGAACCCGACTTAAACATTGAGGACAATGTTTCGTTTTAGTTTGGGGAGGGAATCTATCGATTTGATGTTACCTGCTTATTGTTTTGTTCTCACGTACCTGTTTTCCCACAAAAATAGCAAAAAATTTAATTTTTTAAGTTTTTATTGTAAAAAAAAAATAATAAGTGTTAAGACACGAATGTAGGTTTTCCGTTGGTGAGAATAAGAAGTAATTTTTGATCCGATCGAACGTGTTGAGTTCTAGCTTTCTCCCTTAACAATTAATGATGATAGTTTGTGCTAGTCTCATGTAGACTTTAAACATGCTAGACTTGAAATCATTAGTAAATGAAGAACTGTGCTAATCTCAAGGTAGATTTTAAATATGCCAGTTGGATTTTTATATAGGATAAAGCTATTTGCGAATCTCTTAATAGAGATTTTAAATTGCAAAAGACATAAAAATGATAGTGTTAATTACGAATTAGGATGCAAAACAAGGTTATTTGGAAAACTTAAGCTTAAAAAATAGACTTGGGTTTTTCTTCCCAAAAATTCTTTAAAAATATTAATTATACGTTGACTTTTATTTTTACAAATTAGAGTTTTACTCTTAAAAGTCTAATCAACATATTTAGAGAAAAAGCTTTATCAATGAAGTCAACATCATTTATAAATAAGAATTTTGGTTCAAGTTTATACTTTGGTTTTCTAAAACGAAATTTTTCTATTTGCAAAAATAATGTGTTATTAGTAAAATGAAAAAAAAAATAAAAAAATCAAATAAAAACTAAAATAAAAAAAAGAAAAAGAAAAAATATAGTGATGAATAAAAAGGATGCAAGTTATAAATCCTAATGTTAAAATAATATAGCAAAACTTCCCATCGCAATAAAGTACATGGGCATTTGTCGGTTCGCTCCCGATGTGACATCGAAAGAAAGGGTGGAGGATGTATATTTAGGGTTGGTATCATAATAAGTACACGGACTCTTGTCGGAGGCGTGGCCGATGTGTCGTCGAAAGAAAAGTGATACCGGTTCCTAGCCTAATAATGTAAATAGTAATAATAATGTTGCAAGTTAGAAAATAAATAGTAAAAGTTTCCTTTTCTAAAACCAAGGTATTCTTTTGAACAAAATTTGCAAAAGTCTACAAGGCTTTTTCATCGGAAGTTCATGCGTTTCGATTATTATTCTCCGGATGGGGTGTCAAAAACCTTAGCACTTACCCGATGATGGTGGGAAGTTAGAGAAGAAAGTCATTAATGGGACAAGTGAACCGACGATGTCTTAGCTAAGGAGGTTTTTGTTTGCTTTGAGTTGTGATCTTACTAAGTGATTAACATATTATCCCAAAAGGCCCATGTGTAAAGCTTAGTCGGATTTCAACATCTAATATGTAGATTTTAATGGTTTTTAAATTAATTTAAAGCACACCACACTAAAATATAATAATTTATGTCGGGAAGAGGAAATTCACAAATTGTAAATATAAGAAGTCCTTAGCATCTACTCGTACTTAACAGTGATCTTATTTTTAAGCTTAGTATGGGAAAAGTGAAAAATCAGGAATGATGAAGTTATCTTTTAGACACTTAATTGTGCTTTTTGTTCCATGATCCTTAAAGTTACCACTAAGGTAATGAAAACATTACATTATGTCAACACAAGAATAAGTTGTAGTTAGATAGTCTATCAAGAAAAATCATAAAAAATAAAAATCTTTGAAAATGGGAAATCGGGTGTTTTATAACTTGTGATCTCTTAGCTCTCTCAACAAAAATCTTTGCTACTTTTCAAAGGTTTAGTTTGGGGAAGTTTTGAGGTATTTGGTTATAAGGCATGTAATATTGCGTGAGGACACGCAATCGTTTAGTTTGGGTCATGAGAACGTTCCAAAGGAAAATTTTAAGATTTATTCGAACTCTCTTTTTGACGAAGAAATCATTTCTACTAATATAGATCCGCATTATTTCAATGCCGAATCTTATCTTATCAAATCTTTGCTTAATCGAGATACTTTGATTGATTCTTCTCTTAAGTTTGATTATTTTTTCGAGGAGTTCTCCGGTGAACTCGCTTATATCGATCCAATTCCACCGGGAATTAAGGAAGCAGACTTTGATCTAGAGGAAGAAATCCGTCTTGTTGAGAATTTTTCATATGATAATTCATCTCCACAACCGCCGGAAGAACTTAATGCGGAAATTGCTGATACGATTCTTGAGTCTCTCTCTCCATCTCCTATCCCCGTTGAGGATAGTGACTCTCATATGGAGGAGATCGACTTATTTCTTGCTACGGATGACTCGATGCCACCAGGTATTGAGAATGACGATTATGACTCGGAAGGGGATATTCGTTTTCTTGAAGAATTACTTAGCAATGATTCTCCTTCCCTTCCCGAAAATGAGTCATCTAACCTTGATCATTTTAATGATCCGTCATCCCCTCGTCCTCCTCCGGAACCACCGGATGTTGAGATTTGCTTTGATTTTGAGCCTGATACGGGTGTTTTGACGACCAAAATGGTGAAGGGTATTTTTGAACACTATGTTCTTATGCCCAATATTTTTCCCACCCTTGATCCGGATTCGGACTTCACTCCTTCTCACGATTCCCTCGGATCTGGAAATAAGATTTTTGATCCGGGGATATTCATTGAAGTCCAATCCGAGAGACTTTTATCACGGGATGAATTTTCTATCTCATTCATCCGTGATCCTCTTTATCCAGTGTTTGACATTTTACTCCCGTTTTCATCCGAAAACGAGGACAAAGTGTTCAAACCTGGTATTCTTTCTTATCTTCTCGTATCTCATCGGGACAAATTCATTTCTGATTTTTCTAAGAACCCGATGATGATTTCTGGAGGGGACATTCCTCACTTGGATATCCTGTTTCTCCATTTCTATCCCCCTTAGCCTAGCTCAAGTATGGGGGATCGAGTCAGGCTCAAGACTCGGTGAACAAAAATAAGCGCTTCGTGGGTGGCAACCCATGCTTATCCTTAGTAGTAGTATATTAATATTTATGAATAAGTGTGATGTGAGGATGCGCGCCTCTTTCTCGTGTTTCGTGTTTTGTGTTTTGTGATGTTTGTCCAGGATTGCCCGGATTTTGAAGGCTCTCGTACTTGGTGTTTTGTCCATCGTTCACTCGCTCTTCAAATCCTTAGCATGCTTATATTGGGAATCCGATATCCTTAATCTTATCGACTAACGTTTATCTATTTAGCATACTTAATAAACGGCTTTAGATTTGCGTAGAGACCCCTTTATATCAAGATTATGCATTGAAATTAGTATGGGGGTATCAATCTCACATTGAGGACAATGTGTAGTTTTAGTATGGGGGGGAATCTATCGATTTGATTATACCTGCAGCCGTTGTTCTCACGTAACCCGTTTTTCCATCAAAAATATGTGATTTATGTGAAAATAGCAAAAAATTAAAAAAATTTGTGCATAAAAAATGATAAAGTGATGAAATAAGTGTTATGACACAAATAAAGGTGAGAACGAGAAATAAATTTTGATCCGACCGGTTTTATACCTTAGCTCTTTCCTTAACATATTTAAATCGAGTTTGTTGCTAGTCTTATGTAGGCTTATCCATTATGCCGAACTCGATTTATTAGAATAAAGATTGTTGCCAGTCTATGTGACTTGTTAAAGTGCCGATCTTAATTCGCTAGGCTAAGCATTCGCAAGTCTTTTTCTTAGAGATTTTAAATTGCGAAGAACGAGAAATGATAGTGTTAATTATAAGTCATGATATTAAACGTGGAATAGTTGGTTTTCTTTAAAGCTCATAAGTATTAATTGTGGCTTTTTCTCCCATTAGCTTGTTTCACTTATATGCATAAATGTTTAATAAATAAGGTTGTCCGGTTCAACTTAATTTAAATATGGTTGTCCGGTTCAATTTAGTAACTTTCCTTTGATTTGGAAGTCGATGATTCGAATTTTGGCTTATTATATGCATCACATGTTTATTGCTTTACTTATGCCTTAAAGAGCCTTAGGGTATATGGCATGAGTAGAGTTAATCATTTTATTACTTTTTGCCTTAAAGAGCCTAAGGGTATATGGCAAAAGTAATACCAATCATGAATTATTGTACCTTTTAATGACTTTAGGGTTATGGTACTTATAAAATTAGTGATTGGAAAATGTTGCTTAATTATTTTCACCTTAAAGAGCCTAAGGGTATATGGTGTAAATAATTTTACTTGATTTATGTCTTAAAGAGCCTTAGGGTATATGACATGAATTAAGGCAAAAGCAACAAAAGCCAAAATTTCGTTCACTTCATCGGTTTTCAAGGATAGGGGTGGAAGCTAAATTTTATTTTCAACCGTCCCGCTTTATTTTTGGATTTAATAAATATCAAAACTAAGTCTTAAGAGGCTTTCAGTATATGACTTAGATAATATCTTAAGAATACAAACTTGGATTTGCGGGAGGAAAAAAAGTAATTTACACAATTAGATATTTATGAGTAGTGTTGTATCTATGAGCTTGTCTTTTGACAATGACCTTGTTTTTAATCTTAGTATAGAAAAGTGAAAGTTGGGGACGATGAATTTATTTTGCTAGTTCCATGATCCTTACTATTATCAAAAGCATAATGATAAAAAGTGTTGAAGTATGGAAAGTGATGAAAAAGTAAAAAAATGAAAAAAATGTTGAAAATGGAAAAACAGGGTGTTTCATACTATTGATTCCTTAATCTCTTTAGATGAACACTTTGCTACTTTTCAAAGGATTAGTTTAGGGAATTTTTGAGGTATTTGGTTTTAGAGCATATAATATTGCGTGAGGACACGACAATCACTTAGTTTGGGGAATTTTGATATGTGAGAAATCACATATCCTTTTTATACCAAAAATGGCCTTAAAATGAACAAATTGTGCAAATTATGCTTGTATATTGCTTGTTTTGTCATTTGTGATGTGTAGGTACGGATATTGCAAAAATCACAAGAAAACGGTCAAAACCGGACAAACACGAACACGGGAACGGATAGAGTGCACAAGAGCCGGAAGTTTCTAGCAAAAGGTCAACAAAGTCAACCTTGGTCAACAATGGTCAACTCACAAAAAGACAAAACCTTCAAAATACCCAAATGAGCCTTAATGTTAAACCAAATTCACAATAAGTCCTTAAAACCCTAGCACCGTTAGTCCTTAACCATTAAGGGACTAACGGTCGTTAACCCTCTATAACAAAATCCCTTAAATCACAAGCCCGAGCCCAATCATAACCTGTGGCCCATTCCTTTTTTGTACCCGAGCCCAAGTCAAACAACCTTTACCCCCGGGTCAAACAATAACGTATAAAAGTAAAAAAAATAAGCGGGAAAAGTTGTTGTTACTGTTCATCGTCGTCCCAAGTAATTACCCTGCATAAAAAACAAAGGGTAAAATTCAATTAAGAGCGTGGAACAAAGATTCGAGTACTATGCTACACGCTGGCAAGCGAAACGTCACCAAAGGGCTTTGATTGGTCAAGATGACTCAAGAGGATGACACGCGGGCTCAAGGAAACACACTCCAAATGAGAATTTTGCACTAAAATCAATGAAAAAGAAGCACAAGGCCTCTGACACATGGAATGCCACGCTGGCAATCCGTGTGATCACATATTGATCCAACGGTGAAGACTGAAGATCTAATGATTGCAAGGAATGAAGGGTTTGGATTAAGAGGAGCATATGAGACCTAGAAGCTTCTCTCTCAGCCTATATAAAGAGCTCCTCACTCACTCACAAGAGGCATCTAGTATCTAGGAGTAGGATAATTTTAGTATAGTATAGCTTATTTTATGTAACTTCAGCTTATTGTTTTTCAATTTAAATGTAATTTTCTTCTATTAAGCTTGTAATCAGTTTTAAATATCAATTAAAAGTTTAGTTTTCATATTATTCTCTTGTTAATTCCTGTTTTTACTTAAATGCATAATGGTCTAAAAAGCTCTTTTATACTCTGTTAAAGCTAAATAAGCTGTCTAATTCACTCATAAGCTAGCTACACTCTCATTTAAGCTTTTAAAGCTTAAATGAGCTTATTGACATACAAATTCACCCTCAAAATTACCTCAGCTTAATTTTGGAAGGGAAACCAGACATGGAAGGGTTTCCAGGACCTCACTAGCTTATCTATGATAAGCTAGAGCTTGTTGATAGCTCACAAGAGCATTTTGATAAGCCTTGTTTAGAGCAAAGGCTCTTGTAAGTTCTCAATTCCTTTTTGTAGCTTAATTTTGAATTTCAGCCTATCATTGCTTATTGCTTGCTTATTCCTGTTTAGATTAGCTTATTGATGCTTAATATAGTTATTAGATACTTATTATGTTTGATTGTTAGTATAGAATCTTAGTTTCATATAATAGTTATTTAAACAGTTGAAAAACCAAAAATATTAGTTTAGCTTTTAGCTTATTGTTCTGGCTTATTAGTTTGCTTAAATCTGCTCATTAGGATTATCATTAGCTTATTACTATCTGGTATTACTAGTTTGTGCATTGAATCTCAAAGATATAAGCTGAAAAATGAACTGTAGTTATTTAAAGGGGTGTTTGGGTCAAGGCAGTACTAACTTGAGTTAGTACTGCCAAGTTTCCTTTGGTCCTTTATTTTGACTCAAATCATCATTTTAAGGTTTATATTGAAAGGGTTTAAGGTCACTATTAGGTGTAATTAGTTTTAAGCAAACTCATTTAGTAGTAACTAGAATATATTAGGTTTAGTTCAGTTTCATAAGCAATTTAAGCTCAAGTTGGTTCTAGCTGAAGTTATCACTCATTGTGCATTTAGTTTATTGTTTTAAAGTTGTAGAAACTGAATCCTTAAGCCTACATCAAGTTGTTTCGAGTTTTGACTAAAATGTATGTCAGTTGCATCAGTAGTTGAAAACAGTCAATAGTCCTTTTTAAATCTTAATTTTCAGATGGTTAATTTAGCCCTTAGGTTTTTATTTTTAGAAAATAAATAGATTATAGAGTAGTTTACATCTGTTTGAATTTACTTTTTAAAAATAAGCTTGTCTAGTTATCTGTTTTTGAGCTTAAAATAGGCATTTTGTCTTTTAAACACTAAGCATATACTGAGTAAATAAGCAAATTTTCAATTGGCTTTTTCATTAAGCATTTGATTTTCAAAATTGTTTTTAAAACCTGTTTCTAGTAGCTTATAGGCCAGGCTTTAAGTAGATATAAGTTAGATTGCCATAAGGATCTGTTTGCTTATTGCAAAATAAGCTCAAAGTTAACCATTTGACCTGTTTGGTATGCAGTTTTCTTATAAGTGCTTATTTGAAATCCTTAGCTTATGGCTTGCTATTTCTAGTTAAATTTAGCTTATTAGGTCAGTTTTAGTCTAATAATAGCTTATTCAGTCCTTGTTTTAGCTTATTTTAGTTTTTAGCTTATTAAGTTTTGTAAAAAGTAAAAAAGTAGTTAAGTGCTTTCTGTCTGTTTTAAGCTCGCTTTTAGAAAAGTTATTTTCACAAAAATAGCTTATTATAAGTTGTTTTACAACTTTGCTTTTTAGGTTTTTGCAATATAAAAAAAAGGGGAAACCAAGGAAGTCGGGGGTGAGCAAGACTTGAACCCCCGACCTCAACCTAGTGTTGATCCCACGCCTTGATCGATTCTTTATGATATAAAGAGTTTGTTACCTTGGAAGAATCCAAAATAACAAAGATTGATTTTTCTCGAGTTTTCTTATCTTTTGGAATCGTCAGAGACAGACTATTTTATAAAAATTTATCAAACCTCACTGTTTAGTGACTCTGAACCAAACAGTCCCCATATTAATGAAATATGTTTTTTGTTTATTTATATAACTTTGTTTTATATTACTTTCAACTTAGTAAATAAATCACTAGTCTTCACAAGCATTATACCAATATGTCTATACGATATTAGTATTCTATTAGTCCATAGTTTGTTAAAGTGTCCAATATAATAGAGTCTTTAACAATGCTTTATAACACAACTTTCTTAAAGAGGTAACGTTTTATTTACTAGTTTATACTTATACTTTTTATACTTAAATCAACTTGGTACAATACTTATAATCCCATTATAACATGATATTTACAACTATATAACATGTGTAAAAGTCCATAAAACCATGATCACAAGTATAAGCTTATTTTCCATGATTAAAATGTTCTAATGGTGATATGCTATATAAACTAAGTATACACATAAAAAATCATAAATTAGAAAAAAGATGTGGCCGTAAGTAAAACCTTATGTGAATGATTGATGAATGGTAAACAAATCACACCATAGTGATTTAAATCCTAACTTGAAAACAAATGATGAAAACCCTTGTTATTCCGCTTAAGAAAGCCTTAACTTTCCCTTTTTCATGCTTTAATAACCCTTGAAAGGCTTACCACTCCTTCTAAAACACCTAAGGACATCTTAGATATGTTGTAGGAATGTGTGTAATTGTTGTAAGTAAAATTTTGTATGGATTTGTGTATGGTTTTGGTTTGGACGTGAGCTAGGAGGGAGTATATGAGAGAGTTTGTGTTGTTTCACTTAGAGAAATAGCGTCCATGTATATGTTCAATTTTTAGTTATTAGCGCATTATATAGTAGGAGAACCTAGTCAATCTGACACTTAGGAGGGTTTTAGGGAGTCTTTTGGATCATAGTCATCCAAATAGTGAGATAGATTCCCATGAAAATGTTGGAGTTTGCTAGCTAAATATCTAGTAATATATCTTGTAATAAAAAGAGAAGAAATGGAAGTATACTTGCATTGTGAAAATATAAGTTAAATGTAAGTGTAGTTTTATTTAGAATGTGTAAAGTGTATACTTGAGAATTGTATGGTTTGGTTTATTTCTTTTATGTAAAATCTGCCGCCCAAGTGTAAAGGTGAGTAAAGTTTTATAAAAAATTGGTGATTGTTGAAGCGTAGATAAATTTTGGTGTTTCCGGATATACCTAAATGTAATTTATCGCGAAACATATACCTAGTGCGTTTTACGTACGCAATAAAATATAATATAAAAAGTTGATTATTACTTTCGTAAAAATAATATATTTCTTGTTTGACGAAAACTTTAATTCGTTTGGTGTCCGTTTACATTAAATGTTGATTTTTAACTTACGCGATTTAACTTTAACTATTAAAATTAAAAGTAAACGCTGCGAAATAACATCCAATAGTGGATTAAAATAAGCGTGCGTAAATGACCTGAAAATATCGGAATGTTACATATATAGCTATTTAGGTAACTTCAGCTTATTGTTTTTCAATTTAAATGTAATTTTCTTCTATTAAGCTTGTAATCAGTTTAAAATATCAATTAAAAGTTTAGTTTTCATATTATTCTCTTGTTAATTCCTGTTTTTACTTAAATGCATAATGGTCTAAAAAGCTCTTTTATTATATGTTAAAGCTAAATAAGCTGTCTAATTCACTCATAAGCTAGCTACACTCTCATTTAAGCTTTTAAAGCTTAAATGAGCTTATTTGGGACAAATACAAAATCACCCTCAAAATTACCCCGGCTTAATGGGAAGGGAACCAACATGGAAGGTTTCCCTGGACCTCACTATGCTCACTAGCTTATCTAATATAAGCTAGATCATGTTGAAGTCCCCCAAGAGCATTTTGATAAGCCTTGTTTAGAGCAAAGCGCTCTGTGTAAGTCTCATTCCTTTTAGGTAGCTTAATTTTGAAATTCCTCCTAACATCACTTATTTCTTTGCCTATTACCTGTTTTTAGAAATAGCTTAATGATGCATAATAATAGTTATATTAGATACATATAGATGATTTGATTGTTAGTAGAGAATTCATAGTTTTCATATAATAGTTATTTTAATCATATGAAAAAAAACCAAAAATAATGTGTTTTAGCTTTTAGCTTAATGATTCTTGCTTATTAGGTTTTGCTTAAATCCTGCTCATTAGGATTATCATCAGCTTATTACTATCTGTGCTATACAAGTGGTGTATTGGAACCACCAAGGATATAACTGAAAAAATGAACTGTAGTTATTTAAAGGGGTGTTTGGGTCAAGGCAGTACTAACTTGAGTTAGTACTGCCAAGTTTCCTTTGGTCCTTTATTTTGACTCAAATCATCATTTTAAGGTTTATATTGAAAGGATTTAAGGTCACTATTAGGTGTAATTAGTTTTAAGCAAACTCATTTAGTAGTAACTAGAATCTGTTAGGTTTAGTTCAGTTCCATTAAGCAATTTTAAGCTCAATTTCGGTTTACTAGCTGAAGTATCGCACATTGTGCTATTAGTATATTGTTTTAATGTTGTAGAAACAAAGTTTTTTAGCATACACTTGTAGTTTTAAATTTTGGTCATTTACTTGCAAACTACATCAGCATAGGAATAGCAAAAGTAGCCTTTTTCAAGCTTATGTTTCAAAGGGTAAAAGTAGTTTTTAGGATTTGATTCTTATAGCACAAATAGATTTTAGGCCTTCTAGATAAGATTAGTGCTTATTTATATGTTTAAAAGGCTTAATTGAATACATGTTAGATCTGCAATTTTGCTTTTTGACCTTTTTTTTCAATAGCCAAAAAGTAAGTAAAATGAAATTTTCAGCCTTTTCATTAAGCATTTTATGCTTTTCAAATCAGTTCTTAAAAAAACCTTTTCTTAGTAGCTTATTAGGCCAGGCTTTAAGTAGAATAAGTTATATTGCCATAATGATTGTTGCTATTGCAAAATAAGCTCAAGATAATAAGCCATTTGGCATGTTTGTGTATGCCGTTTCTTAAAGTGCTTATTTGAAATCCTTAGCTTAATTGGCTTGCTTATTTCTAGTTACGGGAATTTAGCTTATTAGGATAAATACAAGGAGCCCTTTACCCATATATCTGCCTATCTATTAGGATCAGTTATAATTCAAAACTAAACATCCCGAAATACTCTCCATGCATTCTTATCTTCAGTTCATCAGCTTTGACCATTTAGCAGTACTAACTCCTTCTACTAGCAGTATTAAGTAACCTTGGTAGTACTAACTTTGTACTAGCAGTACTAAGTAACCTTGGCAGTACTAACTTTGTACTAGCAGTACTAACACCTTTAGTACTGTTGGCAATATTAAGTCATATGAAGATTTATTCCTAACACCTAGCCTCAACCCTTTATAAGCCTTAACACACACACCCCTTACCAACGTGCCCTTGGGACTTTTACGTCCTAAGGTGCACAGATTAATCTTTTATTGTCATTTTGAGCTCTTAGTTGAATAAGCACTTCAAGTGCTTATTCTAATTTTCCTAGCTTATTCTTTTTAGCAACTTTTGGATTTTTATTTTTTCCTGAAAACTTTACTTCCTCGGCTATTTTTAGAATTTTTCTTAAATTTTTAATTCCAAGTTTTGTATTTTTAATGATTTATTTTTGTTAAAAACTTTAAAAAATCATAAAAAATAGAAAAATAATCAAAAAAATAATTTTCTTTTTTATAAAATTTTCTTTTATCATATTCTAGGCTTAGGTTAAAATTTACTTTCGTAGGGGTAATATTTTGAAAGTTTACTTTTTAAAGAACGGGATTCGATCCCCGTTCTCGTTTTCTTCGTTTTTGGCTTAAATTACTCTCGGTTTAGAATTTCATTAGCTTTTTACTTTTAAATAGTCATTTAGGATTAGAAAAAGTTTAGAAAAGTATTTAGGATTTAATTTTAGTGTTCTAGCTTATTTGTCGTGTTTACTTTATTTCCCGTTATCATTTTTTTTCATAGTTAGGTTTAATTGTCTTCGAACCAATTCATGTCATTGTCCAAATAACAAACGAGGTCTCAATTTCATAAGTCTTTGGGAAAACGACCCGGTAATCACTTACCAGTTAAACGTGTAGTATGTTTGTAAGATTTTTCCTACTACCTTTGTCCTCAAGGGTACTTTTGGAATTTTCTATACTTTATATTATTATACGTATTAAAACTATACATCAGTTTTCAAGAATATTTATACGTTTTTGCATACCCTCTTGGATTTCAATGGAGTCCCTTTGAAATTTCTCAATCTCATCATGCATATTGTTATCTACACATTCATGACTCAACAGCACATAACATTCGATTTCATGCTTGAGTGTTGCTTCCAAGAGTTGATCTTTCAAATGTTTATTTTGTTTCCATGTGTCATTGAGATCACTTTCTGTTGAGTCAAAAACGTCTTTCATGTCTTTTATATCTCTTAAAAATCGTTTTCGAAAGATTTCCAACTTAA